>SNQJ01S0031936.1:22009-67219 GCA_010110895.2 Picea sitchensis | reverse complement strand
TTTACTCTTACTGTCCATATGCTGTATGATTGGTTGATGACACATGAAGAAATCTTAATGATTATTTAAAAGGCATAAAATTGTTTAAGCTTATGAACAACTGATTCACCCCCCCTCTCAGTTGTTCTAGTATTTCCAACAAGACCTACAAGGAAGATTACAGGGACACTCCTCCACCGAGAAGATTCATATTTCAGAATCAAGGACTGAAAAAAAAAAATAGATAGGCCTTAGGAAGAAGAAGGATTCATAAGAGTAAATTATTTCAGAAGATCTTCAAATCCCATGTATCAAACTATATTTTTTGGTTTATGTTATGCATGAAATAATTTTGGACATAAATCTATGATTTGCAGAGCTAACAGCAGGAACATAAACAACTTTGAAAGTCATACACAAAAGGGATATCCAAGAAGGCTTAATGAAACACAAAGAAGAAGTGACAACAAATTTGAATCATTGAGCACTGAAGTGGAATGCTACAAGTGTAACAACTTTGGACACATAGCCAAAGATTGCAGAATGACCGTCCCTCCTAGAGAACCACAATAAAGCAACAATAGTCACAAAGAGGAACCTCGGAAGAGAACATGGATAAGAAAGCATAATTAGTATAACAATTAAGAATGCACACTCGCTCTACAAGCTAAGAAGAAAAAACATGGTTGGTATGTTGGCAGTGGCTCTTCAAAACACATGATATGTGATAAAGACATGTTTCTTACATTAAGAAAGGAAAGAGATGGATCAATCTCCTTCGGAAATGATGATTCAACTAAAATCATTGGAAAAGTCACGGTCAGAATTGGAAACAAGAATATCAAGGCAAAAATGTTCTACTAGTAGAAGATATGAAAAATAATCTTCTAAGTGTGATTAAAATGTGTGACCAAGGTCATAAATTACTTTCGATTCACAAAAGTGTGAGATAAGAAAAGAAGGTTCAGGAAAATTGATTGCAATAGTTGCAAGAACTTCAAGCAACATATATGTATTAAGTGAAATTGGAAATGGAAAGTGTTGTCTAGGAAAGAAATATGAAGGTTGGATATGGAACAGAAGAATGGGTCACATACACTTTGATAACCTTGTCAAAGTCAGAAAAAAGGAAGCAGTTAGAGAAATTGCCCAGATCATGAAACCAACCAACACTTTATGCAAGCATTGTCAACAAGGAAAGAAAACAAAGACCAAGTTCAAATCAAAGGAATATTCAATGACAAGACCACTGGAAATTGTGCATATTGATCTAGTTGGAACAACTACAAAAAAGGGTTTAAAAGGTGAGAAATGCTTTATGTTATTAGTTGATGATTATACAATAATGACTGCAGTTTGTTTTCTCACGAATAAGTCAAAAGCTTTTGAAAACTTCAAGGTCTAGGAGGAAATGGTTGAAATTGAAATGGATTCAAAAATCAAATGTTTGAGATCTAATAATGGAGGAGAGTTCACTTCAAATGAATTTATGGACTATTGTAGCAGGCATGGAATAAAAAGGAATTTTTTTGTTGCTAGGACACCTCAAAAGAATGGAGTTGTTGAAAGAAAGAATAGGACAGTACAGGAAATAGCTCGAATAATTCTAATGGATTCCAAATTGACAGATATTTTTTGGACACATGCAGTGCATAAAACAGTTCACATTAAAAAGAGAGTAATTCTCATAAACAACACTAACAAAAGTCCCTACGAGCTATGAAAAGGAATACCAAAAAATGTGAAGAACTTCATAGTATTTGGAAGCAAATGCTGCATCAAAAGAGAAGATGGAAGAATGAGAAAGTTTGAGTCTCATGTAGACAAAGGAGTACTTGTTGGTTACTCAAGTACAAGGAAATAATACAAGTGTTACAATCTGAGGTTGAACAAAGTTGTGGAAAGCATCAATGTAACAATTGATGAAACAAGTGGACAAGAATTAAAGGAAGAAGAAAATGAATCAATGGAACAACTTTATGATGAAGAAGCATAAGATGAAGATGAAGTAGAAGGGAAAGATGAAGAAGATCAGATAGAAGTATAAGAGCAAGTTCAACAAGTGCCTCCAAATACACCTAGCAAACAAGTACAAAAGAATCATCCTTCAGATCAGATTATCGAAAACAAAGATGCAGGAATTGAGACTAGACGAAGAATCAGTTCACCAGAACAAATGCACCTAGCACTCTCATCTACGATTGAACGAAACAGTTTTGAAGAGGCTAGCAAGGATGAATTTTGGAATAAGGCCATAGATGAAGAATTGGATCAAATAGAAAAAAAAAATGACACTTGGGAATTGGTTCCGAGACCAAAGAATAAGAATGTGATTGGCACAAAGTGGGTATTAAGAAAAAAATTGAATGAAGATGGACAAGTTACAAGGAACACAGCTATATTGGTATGTAAAGGATATGCACAACTTGAAGGAATCGACTTTGAAGAGACATTTTCCCCAGTTGCTAGAATGGAAACAATCCGATTGATTTTAGCTTATGCATGCTCCAAGAATATTAAAGTGTATCAGATGGACGTGAAATCAACTTTTCTAAATGGGGAACTTGAAGAAGAAGTATACATCGAAGAACCGGAAGGATTTCATTTGTCAGAGAACGCAGATTATGTGTGCAAATTGAATAAGACCTTGTATGGTCTTAAACAGGATCCTAGAGCATGGTACCCTAGACTGGATAAATATATACAACAGGTAGGGTTCAAAAAAGGAAGTGCAGACAAAAACCTCTACATCACGATAACTCAAGATAGTATTGTATTAATTGAAGTTTATGTTGATGATATTATTTTTGGAAGCAATGATGACAGGTTAAAAGAGAAATTTGCAAAGGATATGCATAATGAATTTGAAATATCATTACTCAGAGAACTATCCTTCTTTATCGGTCTTCATATACGTCAAAGAAACCAAGGCATTTTTATTTCTCAAACTAACTATATCAGAGAAATGCTAAAGAAGCTTGGAATGGAAGATTGCAAACCAATTACCAATCCTATGAAAACCAGTTGCAAGTTGAGAAAAGATGATGATTCAAAGTCTACAAACCATGGGAAATACATGTCAATGATTGGTAACTTACTATATGTGACAACATCCAAACCAGATGTAATGTAGGTAGTTGTACAGGTGGCATGATTTCAAGAAGCACCAAAGGAATCACATGTATTAGCAGTAAAGAGGATTTTCAAATATCTCAAGGGAATAGAAGAGTTTGGATTATGGTATCCAAAAGGAAAGGATCTATCACTCATTGCCTACATAGATACAGATTGGGCAGGCTGCATTGTTGACCGACAAAGCACCAGTGGAGCAGTGTTCTACTTGGGTGAGTGTTTATTATCATGGCTAAGCAAGAAACAATCATCAATATCTTTATCTATAGCCAAAGCAGAGTATATTGCAACAACAACATGTTGTACACAGGTTCTATGGATGAAACAAACTCTGACAGATATACAGGTTGAGTATGATGAGACCAATCCAATATATTGTGATAATACAAGCACCATCAGTATCTCAAAGAACCCGATGATGCACTCCAAGATGAATCACATTCCAATCAATTATCACTTTCTACGAGAACAAGTTGTAGAGAAGACCATCAAAGTTGAATATTTGGGCACAAAATAATTAGTGACAGCCATGTTTACAAAACCGCTTCCATGGGAATCCTTTGAGTATCTTTTCTAGAGACTCGGAGTAATTTCTACTCCAAAATGAATGATTTTGAGTGATTATCTTATATGTCTTAGATTTACACGAGGAAGAACCATAAAGAGGACAGTTCAAGTTGGGGTATCAGTTTCATGAAGAGTTCATTCATGGGGAGTATCCCCAAGGACAGTTCAACTAGGGGGAGTAGCCCGAGATGGAAAGATACATTTTCCATTGATGAAAAAGGGGGAGAGATTTATCAAATGCAAAGGTAAATGCTTGGAGAAGGAGCACAGAGGCATGTTTCCAAGGGGAGCGATGGTCACAGGGGGAGCATGAGTGATATGACTTCATTATTGCATTAGATTGTTGCCATCAATGCCAAAGGGGGAGATTGTTGATTAATTGGGTTGGTTTCCATTGATGTCAACCCTTGAAGAAAGTCTGGTAGCACAAAGGTTTGGGTAATGGACCCAAGTTTTTTTATGGATAATGGTATGATTTTTTATATATTTGCAGGTAAGACTACTCTATATGGATAGTACATGACATGCCATTTCCAAAGGTATGTGGAACATCACATAACTCCTCACGATTAGAGAGTTATGGCCATGTGAAGTTGGAGAACCCTCATGAATCATCTAGAAGCCCCAAAAGTTCAAAGTAGTCAAAGTGTTCGCAAAGAGGAAATTATTTAAATAATAAATTTAATGGATAAATTACTAAGTGGACAAGTGGTTAGAAGTGGGTTAGCCCTAAAATAAGGAAAGTGGTTTAAGAGATTTTTGAATGTAAATAATAAAGTGAAGTGATGAGTGTACTATAACTCAAAGTGGATACAAAATAAATTATTTAAATAATAAAGTTAATGGATAAATTACTAAGTGGACAAGTGGTTAGAAGTGGGTTAACCCTAAAATAAGGAAAGTGGGTTAAGATGGTTAAAAGGTAACCCCTTGAGGAAGCTACATGAAAGTATAAATAAGAGGCAAGACTCTCTCATTTTAATCACACTTGAGCATATTGAATATCTACAAGTGATTGAGGTAAACAAAGGATATCTAAAGAAAATTTCATAGGGAAGGTGAAGTAAAGAAGGTCGAAATTCAAGGGAGGATAAATTCTTTTGATGATGTTTTCTAAGGTATGTTATTTACAGGTCATCTCACCATTTTCACAATACATTTTTTTCTAGAATGATTCAGACCATGAAATTAGGAGGTCGTTGAGGAAACATATCCAAGAAGCTGTGATAAAAATTTCATCTTGTGGTTCTTAGTATTTTTGGAGTTACACTCCGTTGAAAATAGGGTTTGTGGCTAGTCTAGAAACTAGTCTAAAACAAGTGTTTCGGGTAAACACGTCATAAAGTATTCATAACAGATCCAAATATAGTAAGAACAAATGTACTGGTTATAGTACATTCTGTAGTATTTTGTGTACATTTTTCAGATCCATACAACAAATATTCCTTGTGGGAAATTCTCTACAAGTTCACTCTCTAGAATAAGCCAGAATTCAATATGGTATGCCATTTTTGCTATACTTTTCTGAGAGGTTCCAAGAAATGAAACCTAGAGGAATTGTATAAAATACATTGAAGAAAATTGTGTACTATTTAAATATCTTTATTCATTACAGGTACATACTTATGATTATTTCAAGTTAGGGTTGTTGACTAATTCAAAATTAATCATGTGAGACAAAAGTAAAGTTTGATGAAAATGATAGTCTCTTGTTGTTAAAATTAAGGAAGCTTTGCAGGTATGTGATCATATACACCAGGTCTATTATAAAGTTACAAATCAGATTTGGATGATGAAATTGATGAGGTATTTTGGTTGAGGTACATGTTGGGTACATGTTTGAGACAAGTAGTTGATGAGTTGGCACATACATGAGGTGTATAGTTGATGATGTTGGTACATCTTGATGAGTCATAATTTATGTGCATTTGATGCATGATTGATACATATTTGGTGCATGGTTGATGCACTCATTGATGGTACAGGTTGGTGCATGGTTGATGCACTTGTTTATGGTACAGGTTTACAATAGTATATCTCACAGTGATAGTGTGACAGTGGTTACATCATTCTACTTCTACGTTAGGGCGATTGGATGGGGCAAGGACAGGTGGTTGTAGCGACCTTCCAGTTGTAGTTGGAGAACATAGGGGGTTGTATAAATAGAATTGGGGAGTTAGAGATTCCCTCAGGTTGTAGCCTCCTTCTTGTTGGAGCCAGAGAATTGGGGATTTGGAGCTTCCTTCAAGTTGTATCCTGAGAAACTAGGGGGTTGGAGCCTCCTTCTAGTTGCAGCTGTAAAACAAAGGAATTTGGTGATTCCAATGAATGTGATTCTTCAAGACATATAAGAAAAAAAATTCCATTGTTTTCTCCCACTTTGGGTTTCCATATAAAAACACTGGCGTACTGTGTATGTGTATGATTGCTCATGTGTTCATTGTTTATTTACTCTGCAATTATTGGGTGATAATGCTACATTGATATAACACTTCCATTATATGGTTAAAAAGGATTAGATTGATCTATTACTGATTCACCCCCCCCCCCTCTTAGTAATCCAACACATTTATCTTGTTTATTCTTTTTGCGAGAATGAATGATAACCTCATTGGGACTAATCTCAACAAAATCTTCATTTGGAGTTTCCTCATTTTCAAATGTAACCCTTTTAGTATTTCTAGAATGAGGAATTGTCTTTCTTCTTTCATGTTCTTCTATGTCTACTCTTGCAGGTTAAACCTCTGTTACTTTTTTTTTCTTTTTCCTTTCTTCTTGTGTCTTTTCAATATGAAAAGTGTTGATGGCATTGATGATATTATTATTTGTAGAGTACATCCCCACTAACATATGTGAAAGTCATTCAGCAAAATCCTGTAAAAATAAAATATAACATTTTCATGTTAAATAAAATTAAACCATTACCATGATACTAAAAATAATAAACGAAACAAAAAAACAAAAAAAACTACATTGCCTTTCTCAATGTCATCAACAATGGATGCACATAATTCTGAAAAACATTCATTCTTGTTATAATTGCTCAATTTGAAACAATATCTAAACTTGATATAAGTTCTGCCTTGTATGACAAGTGCATAAACAATATATGTGGTTGGCACCAAACATATATCTCATAACAAGGCAAGTGCCTAATAATTTCCTTGCACATGTTCTAATTCGACACAATACAAAAATATATGATCTCCATTATTGTCTTGCTTGTCTTTAACAAACTAAGAATATTCTAGTTTGTTTTCACCTTACACATATTTCCATTCTCTAACATTCTCCATTTCCCTTGATATCTCAGGTGTTATGCTATCATTTTGTTTCCTAGCATTCTTGGAGGTTCCAATTGCAATTTTTAATGCCATTATTGTAGGTCGTGATCCAGATATATTCATAGATAATCTCTTTCCTGCCATTTTTCCTATAATATAAAAAAATAAAATTAGGCCTTTTACATTATAATAAACTAAAAAAAAAAATTCAATATAAGAACTAATTTTAAAATAAAAATAAAAATTTTGACCCATTTTTAATTTTTTTTTACCCATGGAGTTATTAGGCTTATGTCGGGACCGTGCCTTGGTTGTGAGGGGCCAAGACAATGTCGAACATCGCCCCATCCCCCTCGCGGCTAAGGCACAGTCCCACAGGATCGTGCCTTAACCATAAGGGGGCTGGGGAGATTCTCGACATTGCCCTAACCTGGCCAGCCCCGTGGCCTAGCATGATCTGCCCATGGCTTGGCTATGGGGCTAGTCAGGCTAGGGCAATGTTGGGCATCACCCTAGCTCCCCCGTGGTTAAGGCACGGTCTCATGACCGGGGGTTGGCCATGGGGCTTGGGGTGATTCCATTGCCCCAACCCCCATGACCAAGCCCCGTGCATTTCCCAGTAACCACCATGGGCCAAAACTAAAAAAAGTTTAAGTAAAAAACAATAAAAAAACTAATTTTTTTTACAAAACTATACCTAAACTTGACTTTTTTTTCCTTTTTTTTTCAAAAAATCTTAAGGATTTTGTTAATTTTTTTTTTTTAAAGTATCATTTTTTTTTAAAGTTGGGATTGTTTTAGAAACAATTAGAAAAAATTTAAGGTTTTTTAATTTTCACATGAAAAATTATTATGTGATTCAAAGATGATGTTATAATTGTTTTTTTGGTAAATGGTAAGAACTTAAAAAATAACTAACCTCTGAAATGATAGATTCTCCTTGAATGTCTTCTCAGTGTTTCTCCCTTGTAGCTTGATGCAAATCCTTTAACGAATATTTCCCAAGATATCACACAATGTAAAAAAACAAAACAAGATTGTGTATATATAACATAGATGATATAAATTATTGTTAATATAACGAATGTCAGATAAATAAAAATTAGGTATTTGTCTACATATATACCTAAAATTATATGGATCATCGTTATGTTTAATGAATGTGGGATAAATAAATAAACATGAGAAATATTGTATTTAACATGTAAATAATGAAATAAAAGAGTAAAGTTGTTTTTAATTTTTAAGGGAAAAAATTGGGGGGGAATTTTGGAGGAAAATATTTGAGGGGGNTTAGAGGGAAAATATCATTCTGCAAGTTATAAGAATGTCATTGGGAGGGTGAGCATTTGTATCATTCTATGTTCTTAGAGAGAAGGGATGGCTTCGTCACATAAAGCATATTTTATTTCTGAGACATCAACAAATTGTTCACATACCTCTTCTGTTGGGACTAGGAATGCGATAGGAATGCTTGTAATGCAAATGAGGCATCGTATTTTTCAGCTAGTCATAAGTTTGATCATAGTGCAAGCAATGTTATTCAACATGTTCTTCATGAAAGTCCTAAATCAAAGGACTTTGAAGTCATCAATGATGAAGATGAGGAATATGATGGTGATAAATCTATTCAGCAGTTTAATAGTAATGAAAATAATCCAAATTTAGGTCGAAGTGGAGACTATGATCAACGTTTAAATGATTGGGATGAAAATTTTCCTCCAAGTGAGGAGTTTCAAGGTACCGATGAAGATTTCCAAGGCACCAATGAATATGATGAAGAATTTCCCTCAGGTGGAAATTTTAAAAGCAGTGAAGATGTTTATGACAATGGTGGACAGTCTTTCTCGAGTGGGGAATTTAAAGACATCAATGTTATTGATGATGAATTTCCTCTAAGTGAGGATTTTGAAGGTACTGATGAAGATTTTCCTCCAAGTGAGGATTTCCAAGGTATGAATGAGGATGATGAAGAATTTCCCCCAAGTGGGGATTTTAAAATTAATGATGACGATTATGGAAATGTTGGACAATCTTTCTCAAATGAGGAATTTAAAGGAAGCAATGTTGGTGATGATGATTTTCCTCCATGTGAGTATTTTCAAGGTACCGATGAGGATATTGAATATTTTCCTCCAAGTGAGTATTTTCAAGGTACCAATGAGGATATTGAATATTTTCCTCCAAGTGAGGATTTTCAAGTTAGTAGTGAGGATGATGATGAATATCCCTCGAGTGAGGATTTTCAAAGTAGTGAAGATGATTACGCCATTGGTGGACACTCTTTCCCGAGTGATAAATTAAAATGAAACAATGTCGATGATGTTGATTTTCCTCCAAGTGAGGATTTTCAAGATATTGATGAAGATTTTCAAGGCACTAAGCAATATGGTCAAAATTTTCACTCAAGTGGAGATTTTGAAAGCAGTGAAGATGATTATGTTAATGGTGGACACAATGTTGATGATGATTTCCCTCCAAATGAGGATTTTCAAGGTACCAATGACGATGATGGAAAATTTTCTCCAAGTGAGAATCTTAATGGCATTGATAGTCTTATGGATGATGATGATTTTCCTTCAATTGAATATTTTCATGGAAGATCCAATGACATTGGTGATGATGGTAATCATGTTTCTAGTGATTTTTATATTCCTCTCATGAACGAGATTATCAATGAAGATGATGGACCTAGGAATGAAGATCATGTTCTCAATCATTCAGCTACAACAAATCAAGGTGATCGACATTATCTAGTTCAATCTCTTGACAATGTTTTGGTTTATATTCCTTCCGATGATAAGAAAAATCCTTCTAGTGATAAGAAAAATCCTTCTAGTGAGGATGCTGAAATAATGGAGACATTGCAAAGAAACATTGTGTCTAGGACCAGGACTAAACCTTTTTATATCAATCCAAATCATTCTAGTTATACAAGGTCTAGGAAACAATTTCTCACTAAATCAATTTCCATCAGTGAATTGATTTCAAGCGATTGTTGTCAAAAGAATTGTTTGAAAATCATGGACTACGTGTATGCCTTGAATACAAGGAAGACATAGTTTTCAATGAATAAGAGCATGAAAAAATTATATTTGATGGGGTGCATGATATCCACCAATAAAATATATGATTATCGCATTGGGAATATTTTACTTTGCAGAAAGGATTTCAAAAAAACTCACTCAATTGGTAATCTTCATCTATCAAGAATATAGACAAGGTTGGAAAAAGATCCTTAATTTTATTCAAAGATACATCATGGACGAGAGAGTGGGCCATTGACAAACACTATATTTTCATGGATGTGTGATTTATTTTCCAAACAAGGAGAGTGTATGCCTAATAGAGACACAATACATATTCCACGTAATTTCTCAAGGAGGAAAATCTACAACTTGTACAAAGGATATGTTGAAAGTGTTGAAGGAAATGGTAATTTTATTACATATGCATATTTTACAAGAATATGGAAGAAACAATTCAACAATCTTCGTATTCCTAAGAAGTCAAAGATGGGGATTTGCAGTATATGTGCTACTCTTAAATCAAGAAGATATAAATCTGAAGGGGCAGAAAGAGATATGCATTTACTATTTTTTATTTTTTTTAAAATTGAATAGTTATCAACTATGAAAACATATGATCAATATTTTCATTTTATGTCATGTGCATATTTCATAGTCAAAGCACTTCAAGAACATCAGAATCAACAATCAAGTGAAAGGAAAAATTGTACAAACATCAGAATAAGTGTTATGATTCTCCAAACAAATATTTAGGTATGATAATTGATGGCATGGACGAGAAGAAAACACTTCTACCACATTTTTTTTGTACACCCAAACATTTACAGGAAGATAATTTCATTCGGTTTCACTTGGTTGGTTGTATGGTTTTCAATGGAAAATGTGTCCAAGGGTTTACTTCACATCTCCAAATATTCATAATGATGCAAATCTAACCATTGCCATAATTCATCATGTGCTCACTCACTAGTTTGGAAATATTCCTCAAGTTCTCTATCTACAATTGGACAACACTAGTCGTGAAAATAAAAATCAAATTGTGTTTGGATATCTAAGCATGCTTGTTGAAATGAGAATCTTTTAAAAGGTGAAAGTTGGTTTCCTTATTGTTGGACACACTCATCATCATATTGATCAAATGTTCAATCGTTTTTTAGTAGCATTGAAGAGGAAAAATGTTACCATCATTGATTGAATGTATTAAGAAAGCATACATTCCAGAGCCTGTTTTTCATATATTAGAAGAAATTGTTGACATGTGAAGATTTATCCAGGGATCGCATCGTGAAGAAAAATGTATTGAGCAGCTTAATGAAATTAGCTTCCAACATCAATTTTGTTTCAAAACAATTGATGGGAAAACACTTATATGGGGAAAGAAGTATTCAACTACTACAAAATGGGGGCCTTCATCAAGTTTAGTATTTTTGAAGTTCATTCTAGATCATCCAATATTTGCATCAAAATTATTATTTTTACAAACAATTGCTGAAATCCATAATGCATGGAGGCGTAATAGAGATGTAGATTATTCTGAATACCTGGAAGAAATATAAAAGTCCATTAAGGATACATATGAGTACTTTGATGTGTTGATTATGTTTGGTGGGAGTATTTTTTCAATAGTCAAAGTGAAATAATTTCAAGCTCAACAAATGAAGATACATTGTTGAAGACTCCATTTCATTGACCACAAAATATGCCAAATGAATCTGAAGAAACAAACATTGTTGAAGTTCAACAAGAATCTCAAGGTGCTATTGAGTTTACACAAGCAGAGGAAAGAGAAATGTATATTGGTTCGTGAAGGTCACATGCACAACGTGAATCCATGGAAGACCTTTACAGGGGTTCAGTACAAGATATTAAGGAGGGTAGTATGATTGCAGTTTTAGCGACTGCAGATCTACATGGTTATCCATTATGGATTGCAAAGGTTATAAAGATTGAGAAAGAAAATGATGATGTTATTGTAATTGAAGTGCATTGATATGCAACAAGTACACACCCATTCAATGGTGTGTACAAGCCAGAGATGGTGGTTGAGAAACACGTCAATAGAAAGAGAAAAAGAAAGTGTCAAAATATAACTCGTTGTCACACTCACCTCTTAAAATTAAATGATGTTGACATACTTGTTTATGAATTCAATTTGAAAAAGAGAGGATCTCTTTGATTCAAGACAACAAAGATTATCAAGAGGTTGTTGCCACAAGAAATAAATGCAAGATGAGAGTCTATTGAACCTAGTCGTAGATCTAAAAGGCATTTGACATCTGAAATGTCAAATGCATTCATCGACAATAGATAAGAGTATGGATCATATACATCTTCATCCAATCATTCATCTGAAGACAATGTAGACTCTGATGGCATTTCAGAAACCATGAGTCAATTTGAATAAGTGTATGAAACATTTTATGTATTTTTGATCCATATGTTGTTTGTATGGTAACTACAAATGAACATTGAACTTACATATGATCTTACATGAAGTTATGAATATTTTTTATGTTTTATGAATTATACGTTTTGATTATGGATAATATAATAAAATTGGTTAGCTCATATGTTTTGAATATGGACAATATAACAATACTTTTAAGAAATCATTTATGTTTCATTCAATGTAAGTTGTATTTTTTTTTTTTATTAAAAGTAAAAAAAATATTAAAAAGTGGCATTGAATTTTTAAAGCATATTGTGATATTTTCATGGAATTATGTATTACCTTGTGCTTACAGTGATAATAATATTTAAAAAGTAAACATTTAAGGATTGATTTTATGATTTTGTTTACACTAATGATGAGTTATTTTAACACTTTATAAAAATGTGTCATTTTCATACCCCAATTTTAGAATGGGTGCTATAGGTAGCAGTACTTTTCAATTTGATGGTTAATTTTGAGGTTTTCGTTTTAATGGCACCAACTGCTAAAAATACGATTTCAAATTATCTAAAATTTTAACGTTTTGAAAAAAAAATCAAAAACATCTTTTTTTAGGTGTTGATTGTAAGGTTTTTCTGAGCTATTGTGTGAGTTTTGAAGGCCATGTTTGAAAAATGTTGTAATTTGGACCCCATTTAAAAAAATGGTGTTACCGGTAGCACCACTTTTTGATTTGGGGGTTGATTTTGATATTTTTTATGCAAAAATATGGGGGTTTGGGGCAGAGTTCTCGTTTTGAGGTCACAGTTCTCATTAAGTCGGTAACTTTGTTTAATGCCTTAAAACTATAACCCAAACTTATAAACCCTAACCCAAATAATTCTTAGCTTGAATAACCCTTTTATAAACCTTAACCAAAATAATCCTTAACTTGAATAACCCTTTTAAAAACCCTTACACAAATAATCCTTAACTTCAATACCCCTTTTATAAACCATAACCAAAATAATCCTTAGCTTGAATAACACTTTTAACTTTTAATTCATATATATCATATAACCACTAGTCCCTTTTGCTAATTCTTATAAACCTCACATGTTAAATCCCTATTCAGACACACCTCATTCCTATAAATATCAATCCATATAACCCTTCTTATTTATCTCCCATCACCTAAAATACCCTTAACACTTCATACTTATATTCCCTGATCCCTCTAAACCATGAATAAAATAACACATAGGCCCATTTTGTCTCAATCATATAACCCCGAAATATTTTAACCCCTAACTACTAACCTTTATCAATCTTATCCCCTTTTAATACTAGCACCTATAAACCCTATCCCCTAATCCTTACCATATTTAACCACTAACATCTCAATATCCCCTTACCTATTTTACACATAACCCTTTAAACCTATAACCCCTAACCAATTAAAGATTTGAACTATATAACCATATTCCATATATTCCTTATTACCTAACTTCTATAACCCATAAAATACATAATCTATGGTCCATATAACCCCTAATTTCATCCCCATATTATGTCAAACCTCTTATGCTTATGGCCTTTGATCCCTAATCACTAACATCCCAATATCCCCTTACCCATTTTACACATAACCCTTTAAACCTATAACCCCTAACCAATTAAAGATTTGAACTATATAACCATATTCCATATATTCCTTATTACCTAACTTCTATAACCCATAAAATCATAATTTGTGGTCCATATAACCCCTAATTTCATCCCCATATTATGTCAAACCTCTTATGCTTATGTCCTTTGATCCCTAATCACTAACTGTAATAGCCCCCATCCTATATAACTCATATCCCTAATTCCTATAACTCTTAATCCTTAACACCTACAACTTCTAACCCTTAAAATTACTACACCCTATATCCCCTTTCATACGAAATCATAACCATAAAACCCTTGACTCTCATATAATCTAATCTACAAACCCTATAACGATTAACATTTATCCCCTATCCTATTTGACCTATTATAAACCTAACCCTATCAATCTTATCAACTCTAACCACTAATCTATATCAACAATAACCCTTAAAAACTATATCACCTCTAACTACTATAAGAACTAAGCGTTAACCATTATAATCCCTAATCCCTAAAATCCAAAGCATAAAGACCTCATACCCATCACCTCTATCTTGTATAATTCTTAACCTCTATAATTTCTAAGACCTATAATACCTAGTCATGTTATCACACTATCAACTCTAACACTTAATCCCTGTCACATGTAACTCCCATAAACACTAACATTGATCAACCTTGACTAATAATCAATATATGATAAAAATTATATATTTGCATGTGTGTTTTGTTTAAGATTTGGTATTATAGCATGTAATACATATTATATATGTTTTATATATTATATTTAATTACATATGTATTATCAAATATAATTATAATATATAATTATAATTATATTTATAATTATAATTATATGTTATAATTATTAAATATTTAATTACATATGTATTATAATATATAATTATAATTATTATTATTAAATATAATTATTAAATATTTAAATATTACATATAACACATGCAATATGTATTGTATATTATATATAATACATATAATATACATTACATACGTAATATGTTTTATATATTATATATAATATATATAATATGTATTACATGTTATTTTTTGTAAGTTAGAAAAATATATTGAAACCTGCTAGAGTGTAAAAATTACAGTTGGCGGAAAAGACAGTGAGACCGTGGCAACATCACCTTGGTGGGAAACCAATGCTGCCACATGTCCATAGAGTTCCCAATTGTCCATGCAATTACAATGACAAGAGAAAGAGAAAGTCATATAGCAAAAAATTGTGCTAAGCCTAGAAGCTAGGGTGCCTCGCAGGGATGGAACCTGGGAAAATAAATCGTCTGAAAACATCATAAGAAAAACCATCGAAACCTGTGAACGCTAGAATCATCCGGAGCTAGGGCCTGGTGTCCGTTCTTTCTGTGGGTCTTGTGCAATGTCCTTGGTTGGAGTCCCTGTGTCCGGAGTGGTGTGCTGGAGAGAAAAAATAAGAGTATCCAGGCGCTCCTCGCGATGTTCCCGATGATGATCCTTGTTCAACAACTCCTTAATGTCGCGCTTGACTTCAAAGATTGAGCTCTAGATAAAGTCCAGATAATTCTGCAAATTCAAGAGCCCATCACACTGAGAATAAGAAGGAGGAAGTAGAGGGGGAGGAAGAGCATCATAAGAAGAAGGAGGGGAGGAGGAAGAAGGGAGAGGGGAGGAGGAAGAAGTGAGGGGGAGGTTGGACTGGGGGAAGCGGAGGGAGGGAGAGGATGGGGTGGAGACTGGTGGATGTGTGGTGACTCTGGGCTAAGCTTGGGTGCAAAGCCAAGGGAATTTCCCAAACTGTCAAACCACTCTGCTCTACAAGCCCAAGGTGAGGACAGAGGAGGGATTTCCGAAGTGGAAGCATGGTCAAGAGGGATTTCCAGAGTGGAGGCATGATCTAGAGCCTGAGGCAAGTTCTGAGGATATTTCCTACCTTGCCCCCACGAGCCTCTGCCCCTCGCATTATAACAAGCCACCCCAAGATTTGATTTTCCTCGCTGTCGCGGCATCGGGAAGAATACCAAGAGAGGAGGGGATAAAATGTACCAAAGGTGGAGCGGAGGGAGGAGCTCAAAACGGTGGTGGAGTGGAGAGATAAGCTCGAACCAGAGGTAGAGAAAAACTCAAAAGGAAATGTGACTGCGAGGAGTGAGAGGCAAAGGGTGTGAATGGGCAAGAGACTCCACCAGCACGGAACAAAAGCCCTGGATCTAGAGCTTATGATGGGATTGGTTGGGAAGCCAACCTATCTCATTAACGACCTCTATGAACTGGAGCGCCATAGCCATAACTGGCTCTGTGAAAAGTTGGTAATGGGGGTATGTAAATCGATGAGTTAAATGCATGGCTTAAATGCTAGGTGGGAGTGCGGTTTGCGGTGGTGTGGTGCTGAGTGGGTTGTGGCCAAGTGTCTACCCACTTGTCCATTCACACGATGATCCCAGTGACACCCCATCTGTGGGATGGTCCTTGTTGTGAGATTTGGTTAAGCAAGAAACAATGAGGGGGTGATTTGGACAAGAGGCCAGAGTACAGCAAAAGTCTCCTTCCTGCAAATCTACCCTGAAATTTGTTAACTTATCTGCCACTTGATTTGCATTTCTTCAAATGTGGGAGGGGATAATTACCCATTGGGGATGAAGACTTGATTTTATTCTAATCAACCTATTCATGAGTCTCCAACTTAGGGAATTTTTTTCTAGATCTGCACCATTTAGGAGATGGGAGAGGAGGTTGATGATGATCTGTGAGTCTCCTTCTACTATAATGAAATTTATCCCTTGATCTTTGGTTGCTTGGAGTCCTTTGAGCAGTCTCCAAAGCTCAGCCACATTGTTAGTGTTATACCCTAAGTTCCTAGTTGTTAGGAGGAGGATCTCTTCTTTATTGTTGCAAATGGCGGCCCCAAAAGCTGCTAGACCCGGATTTCCTTCGAAAGTGTCGTCGAAGTTTATTTTGTGATAACCATCTTGCGGGGCTCCCAATGAGAGGGATTTTTCTTAGTTGTGAGACCATGGATTGAAGCTGGAAGAGAAGGGGTGAGGCGGAGTTTCCAGGCATTGAGAATGGTCTGCTCATTGGGTGGGCAAGACAAATCTTGAACCATCCAATGGTGTAAGTTGATTGTTTCCTTGATGTTGGAGAGAATTTTGGACCAAACTTCTTGCCATTTCATTGAGGAGGAGTTGAATATCCTGTGACTCCTTTCTTTCCAGATCTGCCAGAGAATAAACCTGGGGAGAAGTTGCCAAATACAATTGAGGATGGGAGACTGAAATAGTGAGTCTCGCTATCCCTCAATGGTTTCCCTTAGGTTGGATCAATTTCTATCTAAGGTTCTCATAATGATGGCACTAATATGTATTACATGTTATAATACCAAACCCTAAACAAAAAACCACTTTTAAATCACAAATCAAGTTGGTCACTTGCCCACTCATGCATTGACATTTCAGCTGAGTGGAGTATTCTCTCCCGTGCACTCACATCCCAAGCCCACACTAATAGAAGAGGAAAGACAAAATACAGTTACCCAAACGTGATAGAAGAGACATAGACACAAGGAGAGACAAGAAGCACAAAGAGTCAAAGACATGAAGAGATAAGGGACCAAGGGACCACAATGCCTCCTAAATCAGTAAGTTGCAATTTTCCCTCTTTCTCTATTTGTAAATTTTATAATGTGAACAATCAGAGTAAAACCCATTTACTTGGTTATTTGTGGTTATTTGTAAAATTCATATTTGTATAGGGTTCTAAATTTTTTGAACTTGTGAAGACCTAGTTTGCAAGTTGGATAAACACTCATGTATCCATGGGCTCAATAACCCAAGATTTTCCTTTTTCTAACACCAAAAAATGGAATCCAAGAAAGCTATAGTGGATAAGAATGACAATAAAAACTATAACTATAGCTTATACAAATATCCCAAATAGAATACTATATGTGAGACACAAGGAAGAAAACCCATTAATAACTTGGCATCATTTTGGAGTGTATCGAGTGGGGACAATTCCTAATGATACAATCTCATTTGACCTATTGCACCATGCCATCAATTGTTGAGAATACAAGTGAATTTTGTATAGCTTATTCTCGCATAAAAATTGATGAGCCTCAAGAGACTCAAAATCATCACCCTATAGAAACTACTCACTCTAAAATGAGAGGGAAAGACTTAAACAATCGAACAGATGATTATGACAAAAGGGACATTCTACCAAATTTCTAGGTTTACATAATACATCCATCTTACATGTCAATTTTCTTCATACTTATCCATTAGTTTAAACTCAATTTTGAATATAAAAAGACTTGGGAAGATGGGGTTTCCATAATACCATTTGAAGTAGTTTCCCATATATGGGACAATGAACATTATTTCAATGCTACATTTAATTAAGGTCCTCTAGAAGACACAAAGAGTGCAACAACACCATTAGACATTGGATCTTCTAAAAGTGAAATCGATCAAAACTTCTCTAATGATTCCAATAAAGGCATATTTGATGACTAGGTTCAAGTTTTAATTGAAAATGAGGAGAATCACCTCGGAAAACAAGGATTGTCCCTTCAAATCCCATATAAAAAAACATGAATACAAATTGTGGCCTAAAACCCCTATTGTCAACTTACCCATACAACATCGTGAATATGTAAAATATAGATGCTATGCAATAATCATAAGGTGAATGCTACAAGATTTCATACCCCATTGCCTAATCCATGGGAGGATATTTTTATGGATTTTGTCTTAGAAATTTCAAGAACTAAGAGAGGATACGACTAAATGTTTGTTGTAGTGGACTATTATTCCAAGATGACATTATAAGAAGACCAATGATGAGAGTAGCGGTGCAAATATCATTTTTAAGGATGATCCAAATTGGATCATTATATCATTTTTCATCTATCTCGATGATTTCAGAGTGGAAAAAATTGGAGGAATCAATTTGCAAGGTCATTTTAGTGGCAAGTCCCAATTTGGAAAATTGAGGTCTGAAACCTTCTGGAGTGCTTTTGAGACATTAAATAGAATTTTTTTTGGGTTCTAGTGTCTATAAATTTTGCACACCACCTTGACTATGTTCTACACTTTGAGACCTTTCCAATGGTGCAGACAATGTGTCAATCAGAGCTCGTATGCACAATTTATGCCTCCCGCAAGTTGACCTATCATGTTGACCATCATGGTATGAGAGGATGTCACGTCAGCCCCTATTACTCATGCATATGGGGCTATCCATTTGAGGACTTTCAAGAATATTCTAGAAGGTCCAAAAATTTATCACAATTGAAGGTTGATGAAGTCAAAACCCTAACCATAGATGACTATCTGAATATGTTAAATATTGAACCGTTGGGAGGAGAAAGTGTTCCATTCTATGCTATTGCAATTGGATCCATAGCAGAGGAGAAAAAATTGGAGTGGGAAATTAAAGAACATAACACAAGGGGGTTAATATTTTATAGCAACCTAATAGGACACATGTCTCAGGTAACTCTATAGAGAGTGCTTTCTCCTCTGTATTTTCATTATTTCCATACTAGAGAAAATAGAGTAGAGCAACCTCACCTTCTAGGGTTTTCTCCTGAAAGGGTTTCCAAGAGAAAATATTTGTGTTATTTTGTGGATGGTGTGTGATTGTATTTTACTATTCTCTATTTTCTGCAATTTATCTATTTCATGCATAAACAAAAAATCAATAACTAAATATTCATGAATCTAAAGGAATTTAACCTTCATAGTGTAGATTTCAGTTTTATTTATGAGATCTATTGTGATGAATCGTTCCAATGGAATATCCACGAAAGTTTACACATCATATTGATATCAAAGCAGATTTTTTGGGTATTTGTGGGAAGTTGTAAGATCCAATAATTGACTTAAGTGAGTATGTTCATAACAACCCTCGAGATCCAACAGAAGAGATATTTGAGAGGTTGGAAGCACAGGTCGTTGATATCAACTGCAATATGAACCTCCTCATGGTGGCTCTAGTAAGCAATATTGGACCGTCTGAAGATCACAGAGGCTCTAACTCAGATATTAGATCAGAGGGAAATTGGGAGATCAGAAATACCCAGGAAAGGAGTCGCGGAAAGAACCCAAGAAAGAGCAGTCGAGTTTGAGTGTCATTAAGCCTTCACATTCCCTATTCAAGACGGAAGAAAAAGTAGACATAAATCCATACCAAGGTGAGATAGATGCGTTAAAACATAATCATTGGTTGTAGCAACTAGAAGTTTACTTTAGAATTCACCATATAGATGAAGAGCAAAAAATTTCATTTGCTAGATTGAAGTTAGATGGTCATGCTTTAACCTAGTGGGAAATCCATATGGAAACACTTAGGCTAGAGGGTGATCCACTGGTAAATAGTGGGAGGATTTCAAAACCCTCATCAAGTCCTAATTCTACCTTATTGGGTATGTAGAGGACCAATGGACCCGATGGCACTACTTCAGGCAGGGGTAGGAACAAAGTGTACAAGAGTACACCATTGCGTTTAGAAAAATGGCCATCATGTTGGCTATATCTCCCAAGAACCCAGATGTACTCCTCAAGTATCTAGAGGTTTACAAAGTTATATATGAAAGAATGTGATGTTATTCAAGTAGAGGATGGTGGATGAGGCATGTGTACCGGCACAGTACTTGGAAAACTTAGGACAAAAGAAAGGGCAGCCAAGTAGTTCCAAGCAGAAATATCACTAGGAAACTTCCATGGAGGGGAAGAAGAACTGGAAAGAGGGAAAAGATAAGAAGACAATAGCCACTACACATTAGTGAAAATATCCAACAACCATTGCAATCATTGAAACATTGATGGCCACACTGAGGAAAAGTGTTGGAAACTACATCTAGAGATGAACTCAAAGAACCGCAAGAAAGACAAAAATAAAAAAAAACCTTCTAGCCACATATTCAAACAATCTGGTTGAAATTAGCTCTAATGTGGATGAAAAAATTGCCTGCACGTTTATGGAGAAGGGGGTGAATTTGGGTAGCCTTCATCACCATGAAGAGAAGGAGATGACCAATCTCTTCAACATCAAGATTCAAGTCAAGAATACCAAGATAGATGCTCTATTCGGCTTTGGTTCATAGGATAAGCTCATAGTAGCGGATTTGGTTAGCAAGCTTGGATTGGAGGTTCACGATCATCCTAGACCCTATCCATTGGATTAGGTAAACAAGGATGTAGAGACCAAGGTAACAAAGCAATGGATGATTAAATTTGTTGTAAGTGTTGATTTTATAGATGAAGTAGAAGTAGGCATAGTACCACTGTATGTATGCGGAGTAGTGTTTGGAAGCCCCTACATGTATATGAGGGATGCTATATTCATGTGGAGATCCAATCAATATTTCCTCATCAAGGATGATAAATCCTTCATCATCAACACGCACAAATGCAAATCAAAATTTTCACTCGTAAGTGCCAATCAAGCTAAGAAATTGATCAGTTCTAGCAAGAAATATATTTTACTTTATGAGAGAAAATCAGTCTGTGAAGAGTCGTTAAAAATAAAGACATCCTTGGAAGGGTGCACTAAGGAGAAAAAAAATGAACTGGAGGAGTTGGTGAAGGCATTCATGGGAGTGTTCTAGGATCCTAAAGGGATACCACCTAAGAGGAAAGTGGAGCATGAAATCCAATTATTTCCAAACTCTCCCTTGCCGAATATTGGGCTGTATAGATAGACTGTTATGAAAACAAAAGAGGTAAAGAAGAAGTTGCAACAGTTGTTGGAGCAAGGTGTGATTCAACCAAGTACCTCACCTTGTGGGTCACCCATCATAATTGTTCCCAAGAAGGATGGGACTTGAAGGAATAATTCATACTTATTATATGATGAAATTATTATTCATGAAAGTAGACTTATTCTAGAAGTCTACATATGATTGAAGATTAGGACAATGAGTGAAGTTAGGGATGGAGATCACATAGAGATTTATGGAGATGTCCTTGGAGATATTGTAGAGATTGTTATGCTATATTGGGCATCTTGTTATGAGCACCTCAATGCTATATTATGAGGCCTCATGTGTGTATTGATGATTGTGAGAGTGATGTATCATTATTTTATATATTAATACAATGTGAGCTTTGGTGTATATTGTTCTTCGTATGGCTGATTTTTGTGTTATTGTTTGTTGCATGCTCTCTTGAAACCAACATTTGGTATCAGAGTGTAAGGTGAGAAGGTTAAGTGTGAGATTTTTTGTGAAGCAGTTGCCACCACTATAATGAAATCTGATTGTGTATGTAAGAGGAGTCGTAGTCAATGGAGAATGCAGAGATGGGGCTCAATAGCTCGCATACATTGTTGGAAATGTTGATTGATTGATTGATTGATTTTAATGATGTCCATGACGCTGAAAAACCTAAGGGACCAAGAGAATAACATCACTAACTCATATTCACACTCTTTTCAATGTCGGATCTCCTCCTGTGAATCTTGACTAGAAGACTACTAATCTAGTTGATCTTATCCCTATCAAATAACGAGTGTATGTTGTTGACATTTAATCTATTTTCATACTAACTGAGAATATCCTTGTAGGCTACACATTCCATGACAAAGTGTCACTCCGTCTCCACCACACCCTTATTGCAGAATATGCAAGTTCTTTCCTCCCAAACTTCCTTGGATACCCTCCACCTACCAGTCTCACATCTAAGGTGATGTGAACTCGTCCTCAACTGTGATTGGTCCACATGGCAGTCCTAAAATTTTCATTCACAATTTTTTATTTTTATTTTTTTATATGATTGATCTAATCGATCTACGCATTGCCCTAGCTGGATTTGTAAAGTGCATTTGATTGAACACGTTCTTTGTTTGTGTTGGTTGCCAATGCTATCTGTGATGGTGGCATGAATCTCCATGGAGATGAGTCTTTATGTTATATATTGATTAAGATTGTTATTGAATACCGTAGTCCTTGAGTAAATATTATCGACAACGGAGATCCAGATCTTTTCAAAGAGTGTGTTGTGAGATATTCGAGAGCGAATCATTTGTACAACAAAGAACAAAATCATTGGTCGTGTAAGTTTGTGCATGTGAATTATTCTTTTATCATTGGGCTCTTGTGAATCATTTTATTGTTGCATATATTTAAAATGGCATTCCAACCAGTGATATTGTTGTATTTTTAAAAATGGGAGGCCATGGTAGTTGGAACATTCTCCTGCAGAAGAGGAGGGGGTTTTTGATGAGCGACTTTGAATAAAAATGCCCCCCAACCATTTAATGTTAATTTTTTGTGGAGACTGAATGCTTAAGTGAGAGTGAAAAATATAGATGGCCAAGGTTTGAAAGGAATGATTAATTCTATAAATGAAATAAAGTCACTTTCTAATTTTTTCTTATTTTAAATCATAAAAGTCACTCTATAATTTTTTATTATTTTAAGTCATCAAAATTAACAAGTGTGGGTGAAAAGGTATTTGGTATGTAAGAAAATGTGTTTTGGTTTGATGGAAAGGGTTTCTTTGTAAAAGGGAGACATGGTGACCTTGTTACTGAATTTCAAAGTTCAAATTACTCAAGTTTGATATCAAAGTGAGTTTAGATTTGTTTAGTTTGAAATTTTTGTAATATGAAGTCATAATATATATAAGTTATTAAAGTTATTTTGTAATTTTTTATTATTTTTTTTAGTTATAAAATTAAATAAGTGTGGGTGAAAAGGTATTTGGTATGTAAGAAAATGTGTTTTTTTTTATGGAAAGGGTTCTTAGTGTTTGTAAAAAGGAAACATGGTGACTTTGTTAGTGAATTTCAAAGTTAAAAGTCAAGTTTGATATCAAAGTGACTTTAGATTTGTTTAGTTTGAAATCTTTGTAATATGAAGTGATAATATATATAAGGTTTTGATCATTAGTAAAATGATAATGTAATGGGTAGGGTATTTGTAAACTTGTAAGAATAGTGTCAAAGTTAAGTTAAGTGAGTGAAAGTTAATAAAAGTCAAGTCAGTGTTTGAATTGAAGTTATAATTTGTAATTGCATTGAATTGTAAAGGGTTTTTTGTATTGAAATTGCATTTGAGGACAAAGTTTGAGGTGTTAAAAAAATTGGGTGCAAGCTCAATGGTACTTGACACCCTCATAATCATTTTATTTTGAAAGATGGGTGCATGATTAGTTGAAATCAACACCTAATCTATTGTGTTACTTCTTTTCAAGAGAGTGTGATTACAAGTGGGCGTGAATCATTAAGGCAAGCACGCGTGAATAATTAAGCTTTAAAAATGGGTAAAGGAGGAAAAAAACTCCAAACAACTAATCAAGAAATTGAACTATTGCAACAAGACCTTGATGATGCTTTACAAGAAATAGACATGCTACAAAAACAAAATCAATCCATAAATAACAAAGTTATAGAATTTAGAACACGAGATAATGAAATTTATCATGAATTTGTTATTTTTTCTACATAATGCATCGACACATTAGAAGAAAAGTTGACATCACTAGATAAATTTATGGATGATATTTTTAAAATTGAAGATCAAAATACAAATTGATAGAATCACTACAACAAGAATTATTGGCAAAGGAGAATGTGTTGTTAGCACTCACAAATGAAGTTAAACAACTAAAATAAGAAAACGTAATTTGTGGTGCTATGTGTGACACATACGATTTTATTTGAAAGTTTGATAGTTCATCTGATAACTATGATTTGATTGATAAGGATATACATGTACCTCTCTCATGTTATGAGTCTCAGCAAAATGGTCATGGTGATATAAAGATGATGATTATGTTGTTGTTTCTGAAGATAAATATGATAATGAAGATGATGAACTTGGTTTCTTTCAAAAGCATACTAAGGGAATAGGTTCAAAACTTATGCATAAAATGGGATTTGATGGTAAATGTTTAGGAAAGAATGGACAAGGAATCCAAAATCCCATACAAGTATGTATAAGGCCAAGAAATTAAGGCCTTTCTTATGAAGGAAACACAAGCAATGATGACATCAAATTTGTAAAAGAAAAATCATTGGCAATAAATGAATCATCTACAAGTAGCAACATAAGCAACAAACCAAGAGCAGCAACCTCAACAACAAATCAAGTGCATAAGCAAAAACAATGTTACAGTTAGTGTGGAAGAACATGGCATGTAAAGGGAAAATGTTGGAACTTACATCCCTGTAGTGTTTATGGCCTTACAAATCATGATCATCACAAGTGTTGGAATCGAGAAATTTCAAAGGCTCGCTCAAAAATCCAATGTGGTTGGATAGGTGTCCATGAATGGTAGAATGTTGTGTTTATGTTGAAAGTATTTTATAGGGTCAAGTCTTCAAATGTACAACAATATCTCCCACATAAATTTCATGAGTTAGTTGATCCTCCAAAGGCCAGTTGTCATTAAAACCAGTTGAACATGTTTAAGATAGAGTTGTCAATTTATTGAGTCATTTGATTGAGTCAAATATTTTTGTATTGGTTTGTGGTATGAAAAAAACCACTTTGTAATGACAGATGCATGTTTGTGGTCGATCGAAACCACCTAATGTAATGAATGGTTCATGATAAGGTGAAACTAGTTCGATTTTGTAATGGCTAAGGGTGAGTTGAGGAAAACCCTAAGTATGATGTAATGGTTAAAGGGTAACCTATGAACCCATGGGAAGATCAAGGACAAGCTAAATGAATCCTTGATATGAAAATGATTCAGTTCAAATGTTTGAATCAGATACAACTCAAGAAGATAACAACAACTGAAGAAACAAATGAAGATGGCGAAGACAAAAGATGATGCAAATGAATAAGACTAAAATGAAGACAACTCAAGACATCCAGATTGAATCATAAGTATTCATTAAGGGGGAGTATGAAGGAATAATTCATACTTATGATGTGATGGAATTATTATTCATGAAATTAGACTTATTCTAGAAGTCTATGTATGATGAAAGATTAGAACAATGAGTGAAGTTAGGGATGGAGATCACATAGAGATTTATGGAGATATTCATGGAGATATTGTGGAGATTGTTATGTTATATTGGACATCTTGTTATGAGCACCTCAATGCTATATTATGAGGGCTCACGTATGTATTGATGATTGTGAGAGTGGTGTATCATTATTTTGTATATTAATACAATGTGAGCTTTGGTGTATATTGTTCTTATTATCGCTGATTTTTGTGTGTTATTGTTTGTTGTCTGCTACTCTTAAAACCAAGAGGACTTGGAGAATGTGTATCAATTACAGGGCATTAAAAAATATTACACTAAAGAATTAGTACCCTCTTCCCAAGATTGATGATCTGTTGGACCAGTTGCAACATGTCAAGTACTTCACTAAGATAGATTTGAAATCAGGATATCACCAAGTACGAGTCAAAGAAGAAGATACCTGGAAGATTTCCTTCAAGACAAAGCAAGGTTTGTGTTGGTCACTATAATTGCTTAATTGATTCAAACAATCAAGTGATACATAAATTATCAACCCAGGGAAGTCTTTTATTTCAAAGATAGCCACGCACTATATATGCTCAATTCCAAAAGCAACTTAGTGTTGTAGTAAAGAAACTTATACTAATCACATTGGCTGAAGTTCTGAATTAAATCGTAGGAAAGTATCTTCCCTATTGCAGATCTTTTAAAGATTAATCTAAGAATCCTGGATTACATTAAAATAACACTTGCAATGGGAAAGAACAACTATTCTACAATCAGAGAACAGGACCCTTACTCTCGAATAGAGACTTCAGTAATAACACTCTTTCATGAAAACAGTAATGCAGAAAACAATTAACTCTATCTAACAGAGAACAAAGCCACCTAGTTCCTTCCTTTCTAAGAAGGAGCCTTGAGATTTATTTCTGTTTTAGCACACTTGTGAGATTGAGGTTTACAGAGAATAGGGCAGTCTGATCCCTTCCTTTCTGAGCAGGGATCCTTAACCCAGTTTCTGGCTAGCACAATTGCAGAAATAATGGAAGTCTACAGAGAACAGGATGTTTTGGTTCCTTCCTTTCTGAGCAGGAACCCTTAACCCAATACCTGGCTATCACACTTGCAGAGGTAAATGAAATCTACAGAAGACAAGGTGTTTTGATTCCTTCCTGTCTGAGCAGGAACCCTTAACCAAATCTCTGGCTAGCACACTTGCAGCAGTAAAGGAAATATACAGAAGACAAGGTGTTTTGATTCCTTCCTGTCTGAGCAGGAACCCTTAACCAAATCTCTGGCTAGCACACTTGCAGCAGTAAAGGAAATCTACAGAAGACAAGGTGTTTTGATTCCTTCCTGTCTGAGCAGGAACCTTTAACCAAACCTCTGGCTAGCACACTAGCAGAAGTAAATGAAATCTAAAGAGGGTAGGATATTCTGATTCCTTCCTGTCTGAGCAGGAACCTTTAACCCAGTCTCTGCTAGCCTCATAAAATCATCACACAAGATTGCTGATAAAAAGAATTACAAATTCCATTCAATAAACTAAGACAGAGTCAGTAGTGTTTCAGCAAAGCGGAATCCATTAAAAACAGTGTTTCAGCAAACGACAGTTAAACAAAGCATAAACAGAAATTGTACTAACACACTTCTGACTAATGGGTGAATCTTGTGAAGAAGGTGGGCCCTCCCTTCTCACAAGATTCCCCTAAAACGAGGAAAATAAAGAAAGATACTCAAAGCAGTCTTCTATTCATCTGTCGAAATATCACATTACAATTTGGAAAATAGAATACATCCTGCTTCTCCGGAGTTGCTTCAATACATAAAAATTCAATCCCTCGAATGATGATTTCCTCTTATTTAAAGAGGAAATCCCTTCGATACAATTGATTAAAAATTACAATGTGTATCTGAGTCATATCTTTAGTCGGATCTTCTTTCTAAACCAGAACAGGATGTCCTAGTCTCACGCAACAGAAATGCTATTACAAGAGCTGAATGAGGTATTGTTGTTACGGTTGGTGTAACAGCTTCTTCTTGTTGTTGCTGATGTTGTTTCAGCATCGCAATTCGCAGGCTGTTTCAGCCACGTGAATTGTGCTATGACTGTGTTGACTGCTGACTGTAACGGCTTCCTTTGTGTTTCAGCATCGTTGGTCCTGGCAGTTTCCTCTGTGTTTCAGCATCTGCAACTCTGGACTGTGTAACAGCTCTGTGTTTCAGCATCTGCGGCTCCGGACTGTATGACAGCTTTGTGTTTTAGCATTAGTGGCCTCGAACTGTATGACAGCTCTGTGTTTCAGCAACTGCGACCTCGGACTATAAAGCAGCTCTGTGTTTCAACAACAACGACCTTGGACAGTTCTGTGTTTCAGCAATAGGCCTCAAGTGCTAATCTGCAGTTTTGAACACTTATGCATTTCTAATCAATGGTTAAGTACGAGAGTGATGTAAAATATTATGCAAAATAGATTAAACATATAGTCATGAGAAGGGACATTGTATACCTTTGGGGTGATCAGATAAAGTGATAGTATGAGTCTAAATATAGGTGATCAAGAGTATAATAGTGGCAAAAAGTATAGGCAAAAAGGTGCATTGTGTGGTCCTAACAGTTTGTGTGAGTGGTTGGTTATGCCATTCGGTTTATGCAACGCACTAACTAAATTTATGAGACTAATGAATTATGTTTTACTCTCTTCTCTAGATTCATTTGTTATTGTCTATTTGGATGATACATTGGTTTAGAGTGCTACCTAGGAGGGGCACATATTACATCTTATGCAGGTGTTAGAAACCTGGAAGAAGCACCACCTGTTGGCCAATCTCAAGAAATGCGAGTTTTTTCAACATTCTTTGGTGTATTTAGGGTATGTGATCAGTGGAGACGAGCTCAAGATAGATCTTGCCAGGATGGAGGCCATCATGAAATGTTCAGTTCCTACAAATTTCACTGAAATTAGGATATTTTTTGGGGAAATCGCAATACTTGCAAAAGTTCATAGCTTCATTTTTAGCAATAGCTACACCACTCCATGCCATAATAGTGAGTAGTAAGAGTTTCTAGTGGAAGAATAATCAACAAAAGGATTTCGATGAGCTGAAAAGAAAGATCATTCAAGCACCAATGCTCATGCTACCAAACTTGTAGGATCCCTTCGAAGTGGAGATAGATGCAAGTGGGTATGCCATAGGAGCAATCTTGATGCAAGGAGGAAGAGATGTATATTATCATTATAAAATATTTCATGGGGCAATCCTCAACTACCCTACCTACAAAAAGGAGCTATATGCCTTGGTGCAAGCTGTCAAAAAGTGGAAGCACTATCTAATGGGAAAGGAGACTATCATCCATGGATCACCAGTCATTCCAGTATTTGTAGGCCCATAGTAAGCTACAACAACCCATACATTACAAGTGGATGGGGTTTTTACAACAATTTCATCTAGTCATCAAGTATAAGAAGGGAAATACGAACAATTCGGCAGACATGATTTCAAGGCCACCCACATCCAAGATTATAACTTTGGGAACTTCGATGCACATTGATCCTTTTACCCATGATGCATACAAACAAACATACACAGAATATGAGGACCTCAAGGAGTTGTTTCAATAGCTACAGAGACAAATTCAATAGAAGAAAGTGAAAATAAGGATGACCATCATTTCCAAAATGGTTTACTCTACAAGATCGACAAGCTTTGTGTCCCTAAAGGTGAACAATTGCAACTTATCAAAGAGACTCACACCTCCAAGGTTGTAGGAAATTTTGTTGTTGGGAAGAAAATTCCCAACTTACAGAGGTATGTGCACTGGACCAGAATGCAAGAATATGCAACATGGTATATTAGAGAATGTATATTGTGTTGTACCAACAAGCCTAGTAATACGGAGCAAGGTCTATACCATCTCTTACATGTACCCACTTGACCTTGGGAAAGAATTTCCATGGATTTCGTGGGAGGTTTACCAACAACCAAGAAGGTACATTGTTATCAGACAAATTAATCAATGAGGACACAAACCAATCTCCCTAGCTTGGGAACCCAAAGCTAGAACAAAAACAACACATAACATATTCCTTTCCTTAGATTCATACAATCGAATTACTAATAAGTAAGGACTCGTACCTCTTTACCAATGGTTTTCCTCACTAATTGCATCTCCTAGATTTATTCAAAGGTTTTTGAATGGAAACCTATATAATAAAACAAGCTAACCAGTGAAAGAAACAATAGTACTTTAACAAATATATACAAATGACCAAGGAGAAATGTAATAAAGACAATTTACAATTAACAATATTTATAGGAAAGGAAACGTGTTACTACATTAATAATAATGGAAGAGTTACAACCAACGCATTGGTATTGTGAGGCTCTTTCCAACATTTCATTGCTCCAATACCCACATTGCTTCCATGAATTCCATCACCATCAACTAAATACTTTGACACAAGAATCTCTCAAGGCCAAACAACAATATTCTAATCACAAATCAGAAGCTAAAGCTATCAACCACTATTCACTACTAGTTATTCTCCATTTGATATTAACCTTTTCTCATGAGAGGAGTCTCCTTTTATATATTGGATAGGAGGTTAGGATCTCCCCAAACCAGGAGAACAGATGAGATCCAAATCGATCAGAGGACACCTCATATTTGAAGCTTATCTTCTAGAAACTTCATGAAATTCTTCGTTTTCCTTCCTTTCAAACAATGTCGCACCCTATGAAATGGAAACATGAGACATTGTCATAGTCTGCAATGGTGCAACATGATACACTTAAGAGTGTCGCATGTTTCAATGGTGCAACATGTGACACTTTCATAAAATAGTTTTTAAATAAATTTTGACTTCTTTCAGGAAAAGGCCTTTCTTCAGTGATCATGGATTTTAAGCTTTGGATGATGGAAAATAGGTGAATATTATCAGTTGCGACAAAATAATGTGTAACATAATTCCCCCCAAAGCATGAAACTAGAAAGGGGTGATAGCCGAAATAATTTTTTGTGTGGTTATTGAAACAAAGAACACATTGGTTGGAGACCTGTCAACAACAAACATAGAACTACAATATCATTATTTAGGTAGGCATTCCCATACTCAGAATATAAATGAATCAAAGCATAAGTGATTACATACAAAGATCCATGTCAAGTATTATAGGTCATGGCCACCAAAGATACACCGTGGATCCATGCCATTGTGTATGAAATATGAACATAGCCGCCAAAGATACAATATGGATCTATGTCATAAAGACTCAAATTTGAACATATCCACGAGACATACACTGCAGATCTATGAAAAAATACATACTCAAAATACTCCATCGCATCCAAAATCTATCATATATGATCTAGGGTCTTCATCTCCACCATTCCATAGTACAAATCTAACCATGTGAATAAAGGTGTCGAAGTCAAACATGGTAGAAATCATTTGATTACTGGTCAATGATGAAAATCGTTAACATATGCGAAAGCAACCATCAATGATGACGGTGGCCCTTAAGATACACAAGTACATTCTATTGAGTGCGAATAAATGATTTGAAGTCGAGAAATCATAGAATCATTCGATGGAATCTCAATGATGAAAACCTATCGTCAAAGGTGAGGAAAATTTCCATTGATGTTGTTAGGGACCTAACCCCTCATGTAGGTAGAACAATATATTCGGATGTAATAAAGGCCAATATTAATAAGGCCTTGCAATAAGGTAGAATAAGTCGAATGTAAGAAGACCTAATAGAAGCTTCCGCTTCTAGAAGGATCTTCCTCTAGATGGTTCTTTTGATAGACATATTTAGTATAAATAGGAGTCGAGGGTATGAGAACCCTAGCTTGGATATTATTGTAATAGATCTTTGCTCGTCTAGAGGTTTCTCCCTCGAAGAGGCAAGTGAACATTTCTCTCAGAATCAAAGTGCTCTTTCTGGTGTTATTATGATATCATTTAAGTGTTAGTGTGGTGTTGTTCTGGTTATATTGTTGTTTATCTACCATTTCTAGCATTTTATTTGTGTTCTGCATACTTTTATTATCTAGAATATTACAAGTGGTATCAAAGCACTTTCCTCGACAGAAAATTGTGGGTTAATTTTTTTTCAGGGTAGAGACGTATTCTGATGTCTTTAAGCTATAGAGATCTGTCGTTATGTGCATAAACCCACAATTGTGGGATTCATACACGCAGAAAATACAAGTGGTACTTAAGCACAAATTTTTTGTCCACCCTTGTAACCCCTGTTGGTACCCCTTCGAGTGGTAGCGCATCACACAACACCTGTATACATATTGTCCTAGATTTCCTGAAGCCCTCTTTAGATAAACTGATCGACCACCTGACTACTATAGTGTCACCGAGAACAACACTTAGGAAGATACTCTCTAGTACCTGGGTAGTCGGGTAGTACGGCTAAGGGCACACTCTAGCCTCCTTAGTTGGTGCCCTGAGATATTGGGATGAGTACTATTGTTGGGCCCCGCACGTATATCAGAGAGTTATAGCACAGGGAAAACCCTTGTCTGTAGAACCCTTGAATACCTAACCCTTGGGGACAGAAACAAAACATAAAACAAACAAGATCTATTGTTGCACAACTATGTTCGAGTTGTGAAATCACTACACATTTCTTCCTGGTTAAGAATTTGGGTATTTCATCACTGCAGTATTCTTTAGACCAGAGTATAAATCCATAAGTATGGAAATTTTTGCACCATTATTTGAGACCTATTCCATTGGATTTATCTCTTCGCCCTTCTCACATTCATACCTATCATTTTTCAGCAAAATTTTTGACCCCACCCGGCCCTTTTCGATTCCCTCGTCATCATGGCCCATACCCGTAGCCAAGACTCGGAAGCTTGCTTCAATACCTTGCAATATAATTTCACAGAGACCCAACAAGAAGTGAGATAGCTCAGTGCCAATATTTCCACCATCAATCAAAACATGCATTCCTCCATTGCCACATCAATCACTGAACTCAAAGAAGACCTCAAACAAGACATGACTACCTAGCTTGAATCTGTCGTTTCGATGATCTACACTGAACTGCATATCCCTACAGATCCCCCTTTATCTCACCCACTTTTTCATACCAAAGTTGAAACTTCCTCTCATTCCCATAATTTTCAACCCCATCACTTTCAGCGTGACCTATGCCTTCCGCGGGTGGATGTGACCAAATTTGATGGCTCGGATCCCATTGGTTGGGTAACTCAAATGGAACATTATTTCTGTTTGTATGACATTACAGATGATTTGGCCAAACTCCGGTATGGTGTTCTCCATCTAGATCAAGAATGTTGGCAATGGTGGCAATGGAGAAAAACTGCCTGTCAAGGGTATGTTGCTTGGACACACTTTGTGGCAGAGCTTTATGAATGCTTTGATACTGACACCAACCATTTAGGTCATTTTACAAAGTTGAAACAATCTAGAACAATGGAAGACTTTATAACTTCTTTTGAGTGACTGGATTATCGTACAGAGGGCATGTCTGATGCTTTTTTTCAAGAATGTTTTATCAGTGGCCTCAAGGATGAGATTCGTGCCCATGTCCTCATGGATCATCCTCATAATTGGGTGGAGGATATTAAAATATCTAAGGAAGAACAACAAGTTGTCTCTTCTAAAAAATGGAAACCCTCCTTTATTCCTCGCACTAAACTAGTAAATCCCACTACTCCTTCTGCTCCACTAAAGATCCAAAAATTGACCAAGGCTGAAATGGTTGAATGAAAACTCAAAGGCCTTTGCTATAATTGTGATGACAAATATTTTATGGGCCACAAGTGTAAGGAACAAAATCTTTTTATGGACATCTCGGAGGATATTTCAGAATAGGATGTTGAAACTCCCCTTGTGTTTGATTCACCTGAACCCACTGACATAAACCCTCCCTCAGACCCTCCCGAAGTAGAATCGGTCATTTCCCTAAATACTCTCATTGTCTTCTCTGCTCCCCAAACCCTTAATCTAATTGGTTACATCAAGCATAGGAAGGTCATCATTCTTGTTGATAGTGGAAGCACACATAATTTTATTCATCGCCGCATTGCCCAAGAAACTCATTGCTATATCCATGCAGTCAATAATTTCCAAATCATGATTTCCAATGGTGGCTCCATGAAATTTAGAGGGTGTTGTGAAAATGTGCATCTCCAAATTGGTGACTACCACCTGAAATCTCATATGTTTTCTATTGACATGGGCGGTTGTGGGATTGTGTTGGGTGCATACTGGCTAAGGACTTTGGGTCCCATTCTCATGGATTTTAAGGAATTAACCATGCAATTCGACCAGGAGGGCCAACAATATAAGTTCCAAGGAATCATCATTGGTTCACTTGAGATCATTAGTTCCCATCGCATGGAAAATCTGTTCAAAAAAGGTCATTCTGGAGCTATTTCCCAACTCCATGCCATACAAGCAACTGAGACACCCTTTGTGCCACAAGACCTCCAATCCATCCTCTCTAAACATTAAGTGGTCTTTTCCACTCCCCGAGGACTCCCTCCTTCCCATGGTGTTCATGATCATTCCATTCCCCTTGTACCAAGAAGCCTTCCTCCCAATATTCGTCCCTATCGTCACCCCTTTTCCCAAAAAAATGAAATTGAGAAAATGGTTCAAGCATTGCTTAACGTAGGCGTTATCTGCCCTAGTACAAGCCCCTACTCTTCTCCTGTGGTCATGGTCCTGAAGAAAGAAGGTTCTTGGTGCATGTGTCCTGACTTTTGTGCCCTCAACAAACTCACCATTAAAGATAAATTTCACATTCTTGTCATTGATGACCTCTTGGATGAATTGAGTGGCGCTCAGTTCTTTGCTAAACTTGATCTTCGTTCTAGCTACCACCAGATCCATATGAAAAGTGAAGACATTCCTAAGACTGCCTTTAGAACTCATGAGGGCCACTATGAGTGTTTGTTCATGCCCTTTGGCTTGTGTAATTCCCCCTCCACCTTCCAAAGCCTCATGAATCATGTCTTTCGTCCTTTTCTCCATCATTTTGTCTTAGTTTTCTTTGATGATATCCTCATATATAAAAAAACCTAGATAAACCATCTTTATCATGTGGATCGAGTTATCCATCTACTCTCTCAGCACCAACTTTTCTTGAAACAATCTAAATGTGCTTTTTGCACCTCGAAAGTCGAGTACTTGGGTCATCTTGTTGGAAAGGATGTCGTCAGGGTGGATCCTAAAGAGATTGAAGCTATGCAAGACTGGCCTCACCCAAAGACTCAAAATATTGCGTGGATTTCTGGGATTAACAGGTTATTATCGCAATTTTGTTAAGAATTATGGAAAGATTGTGGCACCTCCCATTGCACTCCTTAAAAATAATTCTTTCACTTGGACTCCAATAGCTGCTCCGGCTTTTCAAACCTTGAAGACGGCCATGTGAAACACTCCAGTACTGTCCCTTCCTAATTTCACAAATACCTTTGTCTTGGAATTTGATGCTTCAGGGAAAGGAATTGGCGTTGTCCTTATGCAAGAGGGTTGACCTTTGGCCTTTACCAGCAAACAATTGTCCGAACGAAATTTGGGAAAATCAATATATGAAAAGGAAATTTTGGTTATTCTGCATGTCATTGATATGTGGCATCGTTATATATTGGGGCAACACTTCCAAATTAAGACAGATCATCAAAGCATCGAGTATTTTCTGGAACAACGCATTTCCTCCCCAGAGCAACAAAAATGGGTGACTAAGCTCTTTGGATATGATTATGAGATCATTTACAAGAAAGGAAAAGACAATGTGGTTGTGGATGCACTTTCCCAAAAATATAAAGATGAAGGATCCCTTTTTTCTCTCTCCTTCATTGTACTAGATTGGCTCCAAGCCGTTTGCTAGGAATGGCTACACGATCCCAAAAGTTCGCATCTGATACAACAATTGCAGTCCAATTCTCCAGTTTCCCCAGGGTACTCTTAGCTCCATGATGAGCTTAGATACAAAGGTCATTTGTATTTAAGTAAATGGTCAAAACTTAAATCCACGGTACTTTCTGAGCTTCATGCTACACCCACAGTTGGGCACTCCGGGTTTACCAAAACCTATGACAGGGTCAAACGTTCTTTTTTCTTGGATGGTATGAAACAAGACATTCGTAATTTTGTAGCTGAATGTGATGTGTGTCAATGCAACAAGGGCGAAACAGTCAAATCTCCTAGCACACTACAACCGCTTCCAATTCCACCTGCTATTTGGAGGGATATCTCTATAGATTTTATTACAGGCTTACCTAAATCGGGAAATAAATCAGTCATCATGGTGATAGTTGATCACCTTTCCAAGTATGCTCATTTATGTGCTCTTCAACACCCATTCACAACATCCACTATGGCTCAAATTTTCATGGATCATGTCTTCAATCTTCATGGCATGTCACATTCTATTGTTTCTGATCACGACCCAACTTTCACTAGCAAGTTTTGGCAAGAATTGTTCAAGCTACAAGGTTCCCAATTGCATCTCATCACAACTTATCATCCCCATACTGATGGTCAAACTGAAGTTGTCAACATGTTTCTAGAAACATATTTGAGGTGTTTTTCATCGGAAAATCAAAATCAATGGGCTCAATGGTTACCCCTAGTTAAATGGTGGTACAACACTTCATACCATACAACTACCTGCATGACTCCTTTTGAAGCGGTATATGGACAAAATCCACCTTCAGTTCTCTCATATTTACCATGTGTCTCGAGGGTACAGGCGGTTGACCAAACGCTTACAGTTCGAGAGGTTATTCTCCGTACTCTCAAAGAGAATTTGGTCATGGCCCAGAATCACATGAAGCAACAAGCAGATCAAGGTCGCTCTGAACGTCAATTTGCAGAAGGGGATCGGGCGTTTCTTTGACTGCAACCTTACAAGAAAAATTCCCTCAAGTCCAACCATTGTTAGAAGCTGGAACCCAAATTTTATGGTCCTTATACTATTCTCAAGCATGTTGGACAGGTGGCCTATTAGTTAGCTTTACCCAGTCATTCTAAGCTACATCCTGTTTTTCAAGTTCCATGCTTAAAGAAGGTGATTGGAACTAAGTGCCAAACTCAAACCAACCTTCCTGAGTTGGACAAAGAAGGATCCATTTGGCTATAGCCACAAGCAATTTTGGACCAGCGTGAGCGTCTCCTGTGTCAGCAAACCATCAAGGAAGTGTTAGTCCAGTGGAAAGATACAACTCCAGCAAATGCCACTTGGGAACCAACTACCATTCTACAGCAATTTCCACATCCCAGGCCTTGAGGACAAGGTTGTTTTTAAGGGGGAGGACATGTTAGGGACTTAACCCCTCACATAGGTAGAACAATATATTCAGATGTAATAAAGGTCAATATTAATAAGGCCTTGTGATAAGGTAGAATCAGTCGAATGTAAGAAGACCTAATAGAAGATTCTGCTTCTAGAAATATCTTCCTTTAGATGGTTCTTTTGATAGACATATTTAGTATAAATAGAAGTCAAGGGTATGAGAACCCTAGCTTTGATATTATCGTAATAGAGCTCTGCTCGTCTTGAGGTTTCCTCCTTGAAGAGGCAAGTGAACATTGATCTCAGAATCAAAGTGCTCTTTCTGATGTTATTATGATATCATTTCAGTGTTATTGTGGTGTTGTTTTGGTTATATTGTTGTTTATCTGCCATTTATAGCATCTTATTTATGTTCTGCATACTTTTATTATCTGGAATATTACAGAGGCATGCAATTCCCAAGGTACTATAAAGTTTCTAAACCAACTTCCTAGATAGTGTGTTGAATTCGATAGGAAGTGATTCGTCGCAGGAGGGCCTTGATGTATCCCCCATCAATGACATGAAACAAGTACAAATTTTGAAGTATATTAGAGTATAAAGTGACTTAGGACTGACTCAGGGATGGAAAATACTATAAAAGGATTAAGAACTGCAAAAAGGGTTGATGCGATAAAATACTTTTTCGATCGGACTTCTCTTGAACATATTGATGACACGAAAATTGTCTTGGAAACACCGACTCAAAAGGAGGATCACAGACCAAAGTATAAATTTGAGGAGAAGTATGATCAACAAGAGACAAGTGTATTTCTCAATATGGTACAAGGAGTGAAAGAGTGTCATGTTCAAAAGTGACTTGCTGCCAAAAATTAATACAAATTTTATACAAGTTCCTTTCCAAATCCCCCCCCACCATTTCTGGTGAGTACCTCTTTATTTTTACACAAGCTTGAGGAGGATAAAATATGCTTGTAATATAAGCTCATCTTTCGAATGAGTCCTTCAAAGTATTTTTAGCGAACCCTAGGAAGGAGTGGTTCGGTCTCATATGGGTCTTTCAATGTACGTTTTATGAGTCCAGAGAAAGTAATTGGTGGGTTTTCATGTTTAGGGAGTTTGAAAAACAATTAAAGGTAACTCCAAGATTCAATTTTCATAAATTTAGTCCCCCAAGTCCAAAATAGTATAAAATAATACCTAGGAGAACTCTTCTAGTCGTGATGGACTAGAGTATTGTTTTTTGTAATTAATCATACTCAGCTTGAAAAAAGGGTTAAACTAATATTGAATAGATGCTCTTTCAAATTCTTTAACGAATGTGAAAGGAAACAATTTCGCTCGACAATCTTTTCATATTTATAGGGTTTTGAAAAGAGCTTAAAGAAAATCCCAAATTTTTTAAAAGTTTCGAAAGACTATAAAAAAACATGCTTGACTATAACTTTATGTATCAAAATTTGACCTGTAATTACAAAAACATCATTCCTTCTCAGAAATTTATGTCAACCAAATGAGATACTATATAAAAGTGGAAAAAAATGAAAAAATAATACAAAAATAATATTTCATTCTAGGTTAAAAAGAAGAAAAGAGTAATTTATTTTTACCATTTGTGTTTTTACCTCTCAATAATGAAAAAAACCCCATTTTGGTTAATTCTTCAGGTAACGATTGCAAACAAATTTTTGGACGATTCTAAATTCCATCTCTACCAGGTAATAGATTCTTCTCTCTCCTTCAATTTGATGTCCAATTTTTTCCATTCCAAGCCATTTTTTAGGTCTTTTTTAGGCTTTTTCAAACCATAAAATGTGTCACGCAGGTGTTGTGAGGCCCCTATATCAAGGATTGTGAAATCATAGGGTGTCGTAGTACTTACCTATTGGGAAGTGTGACAATGTCACACTGTGTGTAAAAAAAGGGTGCAACACCCGTAAAACCCAAAAAAAATTGCATTTTACTTTGTGGGGCTTGAAAATATTGGATGCCAGTTGATGTATAAATTCCCTAATTGTTGTTTGCATACTTTTAATTGGAGAAAATGTTGGAATGGAGGGATGGGGAGCATGAAATGGAATATAAAATTGCAACCAATGATCCAAATACCATGTTGGCACTCTGAAGGTGTATATTGGAAAAATTCTTCCAGGTTCATGGCATGAGGGCCCAAGTTCATTTATTGGAATTCCTAGTAAAGATGTGGGAACCCGATGAATAAGTTTTCAAGGTTGGAGTTCATGATATAGCCTTGGAAATTGAAGATATTTACTTCTTGATCGAGCTCTCAAGACGAGGAGAGTGATTTTCTTTGTATGGGTTTAGAGGAGGTGGTGATAAGATCGAAAGGTACATCTCACAACACTATATTGCATGTATGAAAAAAACAGTGGAAAGATTCCAATTAAAAATGTTAGAGATATTTCCTTAAGAACTGACCTTTTCACTATTACTCGATTTTCCAAAAGTGTGACTCCTCACCTAGCTACCAATCCTCAAATGGAGTATGCAGTTGATTGTATGGCACCTACAATATTTAACTGCTGTGAAGGGATTCTTGAGAGCATGAAAGAACAATTGACCAAGTGTAAAACAAATTGATTGAAGCAATTTGGTTACGATTCAATTTTGGTCTCTTTCTTCCTTGAGAGAGTTCCATTGTTACGTCTGCAGATTATGGAGTTAGATGAATACCATGAACCAAAAGAGCCTCGTATGAAGAGGTGGGTGGATATGATGACACGCCATGGTGGTGGTCGAATAGTTATGTATGATGAGAAATTCTTCAAATGGTTGAAGAAACAACTCATCATGATCAAAGACTATGCTTATACAGGGGTGGATTTCCGAGGATATCTAGACTTAGTCCTTCCATAGGGATACCAATGGAATGATTAAGGTAAAAAGAAAACATTTTTTAATTTTAAAATTTTAAGTGTTGTTTTTTATTGAGACTAATTTTGTTTTCATCATGTAGATATTGGGCCAAAAAGACCATATGGGACTTCGTCGATATAGAGGTGATGCGAGCAAGGTGTGATGGTTTATTATGATCATGAAGCAATAGAGGAGATCGAGGAAATTGAACATAAACTCGATGGTTTGACCTTGGGTATACCATATATTCAGATCGATGATCTGCCATGACGATACCAGCAACACACTGCGGGAGTATCCAGACGCATATATCATTTTATTCGATGAGTGGCTCATGTTGTAGTATGTTACCAAAAGCATCGTGGAACTAAATATGAATAGGATATTTTCAGTTGTTTGGTCATCAACATGTATTGATATAAAATCTGTAGGCTTTGTGTTGTCTCAACAAATTTTGTAAAAAATTTCTAAACTCTTAATACAAAATGACTTCTCATGCAGCAGATGCAAGGTTCTGGGTATTGTGGCTAACACCATCAACAAATCCAATGTAAGGTAAAGGGAGCACTGAAATCTTCAAATCAAGCATAATGCAAGATAAACAACGATAGATAGAAATCGTTTGCAAAAAGAAAAGATAGCACACCAAAAATATGGTACACCATATACAAACACTTATATAGAAAGACTCTAGGTATAATAATATTTCAAGTAAATCCCATTCTGAGGCTCACACAAATGAATCCCATCATAATCCACTAGCTCGTAGGAACCTTTCTCTAATACGCATTTAACAATATAAGGGCCATTCCACATGGGATTGATGATCCGGATTATTTTCGACACGAAATGAGATCGGAGATATAATAAAGAAATGCACAGAGATATCGCATATATTCAATAATATAACAGAAATATATTAGAGATGAAACCATAAACACATATATACAGTAATACACAATTTCTATTAATGAAATAAATGTACAGAGACTATAAAATACAGAGTGAAAGACTCGATAGAATGGTGGCAGCTTATCTCTGAGAAGAGATGTGACGGCTACTCGCATTCTCAAGAAGATGATTGCAATGAGGCTCTGAAGGAATTTTTACAATAAACAGGAATTCCAAAAGTCCTAGACATCCAAAAACCTAACCCTAGGAGATGAAGCGCCAAAAGTCATGTGGGCCCCGTTTGGGTAAGTTAGTACATCAACTTCTCAGGGTCGTAGCTTTTGCATACGAGCTTCATTTTAGGCATATGATAGCTCGTTGGAAAGGTATCGTCGAGGAGATTCATTTTGGGGGCTCAATAATTATTTTGGGTATCATTGAGAGCCTCAATCCTGAAAAACCTTCATTTAGGCCCTCAAAATGGCCCCAGAAGTTAAAACCTGCTAAAAATAGTAAATTGCCAAAATTGCCAGAAAATTGTTTTGACCCAGTCGGAAAAGGTGGGTGGCCACCGATATCCACATAGATCAATCCTCCCTCCTTAGGAAAAAATGGTATCCATTGCATTGAGTTCCTGGGGGAGAGGGAAAATCGTTTGTTGGATCTACATCTTGGTGAGCTGCTTGTATTGTTGGAGATATCGCATTTCTTAGTTTGTGGAAGTATGTCAAGAACATGTTGAAGTTGAGGTTGTTCAACAAGTTGAGATACATGAGAGGACAGTGTGTAGAATATTTACCCTAATACATTTATTTAGGGATTTACTATAACTAAATAGGAGTGTTTATTTAAATTTATGGGTGGGTAGGTAGGAGTGTTTATTTAAATTTATGGGTGGGTAGGTAGGCCCTTGGTTCTAGATTTTGAACCAAGGCTCTGATACCATTTGTAATGGCCGAATTAAATTAAACATCAATTAATTCTACAACATCCATTAATTCTACAACATAGCAGTAAAATTCAAGAATTTCTTTAATTTAGTACATTCGCATACAAATTTATCAATAATAATAAAATTTTATAATAGATTAAAACAATGCATAATTTTAAATACCTGAACCTGATGCTAAACCATCGGTTGTTTGCTTGCCTTCTTGACCGCTGTTGCACTGTAAAACACTACCCAAAACCTAGTTCCACCCTGCCAACTAGGTAACTTCCTAGCTCTAGGATATCATATGGATATCCTGGCCCCCGTGCCTAAAACCTCCAGCAACCCCGGTGCCTGACTAATATAATCCTCACTCCAAAACTCCACTCCTCTCTGCAAATCCAGAGCCCCCAAAATCAATCGCTCATCTCCTGTAGAATGACCTCCCATCCACCTCCTTCCCCTCCATATTCCTCCTTCACCGACACCCCCCTCATTTACTCCCTACCTAACCCATTTATTACCTTCTTATCCTTTCCCATTAATGTCCCTTATCCCCTTTATTTAATATCTTATCCCTTGTAGTTAATATGTTATCCCTTTTCGGGTACGTAACTTAATTTAATAATATAATTTATTATTCTCCTTTTATTTATTTACCTTATTAATTAATGAGTTAATTAATACTTAAATTAATCATTGACAATCATGAATAACTAATTAATAATAATTAATTAGTTAATGTTATTTTAAGAAATAATTATGGTTTAGCTAATCTTTTAGGACAGTTCTATTATTAAATTAATTATAATTAATTATCATATACACCTATTTAAGCAGGGTTGTTATAGAATCTTTGCACTTTGTTGCAGCCTTGTCGACCTTCTTCTGCTGGATAGAAGGTGCTTGGGGCAAGGCTGTAGTGGTTACAGTGTCCTTCTATTCTCCTTTTGAACAGACTATGAAGAATCTAAATTTTGCAGTATGAGATACTACCTTGCGGCACTTTTTAGGTGGAACAATAGTCATAACTACCTCCGGTATTCTGTAGAGATGACTCCCCAAAGTAACAATGAAACTACGAGGTTGAGACTCATAAACAACGTGGCACTTCCACATATATGGTTGGCCCAAGAGAACATCACAGAAATCTAGTGGGGCAACATCACCTAATACCTCATCCTTGAAGGGTTGGATGTCGTATAACAATCGACATTGTTGGCTGACACGGAGACCTCGTCCTTGGCGAAGCCACCCGATATTGTATGGTTGCAGGTGTGGTGTTGTCGACATTCCCAACTGTTTGACAACCTCTACTAATCTGAGGTTCTTCTGGCTTTTTCTGTCAACAATAAAATGCAGCGGGGTCCCCTTCACCCACATCTGTGAATGAAAAAGGTGCTCCCCCTCTTCAGGATCTATTGGATCTTCTGGTTGAATTGTTGCGGCCACGACAATAGCAGTGGGGTATGTGTCAATGATTTGTCCTTTACCAGTATTTTTAGAATCAGATTATGAATCAGGGTTTGGCTCCTTGTCTTTGATCTCGGCCACCAATGACTGTTTTGAGCGACATTCATCGGTGTTGTTCTAGGGGCTTTTGTGGAAATCACACCATTTTTCGTTATCCTTCTTTGTCTTCCCATGACCCTTCTTTTCATGTGGCTTGGACTGGTTTTTGGGAGATTGTTTGTTAGGGACGTATTTGTCACACTTTGGTTGTTGCGGATTTGCAGAACCAAAATCCTGTTTGTTCTGGTGCTTAAATTTCTGCTCGATTTTAACAGCATATCGATAGGCAGCACCGAGTGATGAGATGTCCAGAAAATCCATTTCAGTTTGGATGTATTTGTGTAGAGCCCCACGGTATTTCAGGACCAAATGTCATTCAGAGTCTTTGATACCCAGCTTGGTGCGCAAGGTATGGAAGGTATTGGTGAACTCTAGAACTACTTGGCCCCTCTCTTGTCGCAGTTTGGTCCATCTCATGTACTGGTCCTCATAGTTGCCAATAGGGTAATATTGTTCCTTTACCACATCCACAAAAAAATCTCAAGTGGGATCGACCCCATATATTTCAGACTCCTCTATGGAACTCTTCTCCCAATAAGTTTCCCACCAATGTTTGACATGGGGGAGAGCTTTAAGGACTGCAAAGGTGATCTTTTATTTGTCGGAAAATTTGTGAACAGAGAAATAACCTTCTAGCAGATTTAACCATTTGACTAGGGCTTCTACATCTATCTGTCCTTCAAATACAGGAATATCAAAATTAACTTGTACCTTGAAAGCCAAGGTGCCTCCAAAGTGGCCACTTGATGAACATGCACCTGTTTCTATTGGCAGATGTTGAAGGATGTGGGAAAAATTCTCCATCATTTCATCCCTTTGTCGCATGAGAGATTTCTCAAGCAACAGACTGATAGGATCGTCTGCTCCATCATTTTTCTTTTCTTCCACCATTTAGGGTTGATTGGGTGTGCGAGAGTGATTTTCCTCAAGAGAGACAAGCTCGAAACCCAACTTGCTATACTCGATCCTCATCGGGGACATGCACTAAAAAAATGATCAAGAATAGCCTGCTCTGATACCAGTGATCCGGATTATTTTCAGCACGAAATGATATCGGAGATATAATAAAGAAATGCATAGAGATATCACAGATATTCAATAATATAACAGAAAAATATCATAGATGCAACCATAAACACAGAGATACAGTAATGCATGATTTCTATTAATGAAATAAATGTACAGAGACTGTAAAATACAAAGTGACGGACTCGATAGAATGGTGGCAACTTATCTCTGAGAAGAGATGTGACGGCTACTTGCATTCACAAGAAGATGATTGCAATGAGGCTCTGAGGGCCTTTTAACAATAAATAGTAATTCCAAAACTCCTAGACATCCAAAAACCTAACCCTAGGAGATGAAACGACAAAATTCATGTGGGCCCCGTTTGGGTAAGTTAGTACATCAACTTCCCAGGGTCGTAACTTTTGCATACGATCTCTGTTTTAGGTGTATGATAGTTCGCTGGAAAGGTATTGTTGAACACACCGTGCTACTGAGAGGGGGGGGTGAATCAGTAGCATAGACAATTAATCCTTTTTAACTGTATCAACCTTATATCACCAATATGCAAATATCCATTCATTGACAATCATGTACTCTATATTCAGTTAGATTCAGATATTAAGATATACTGACAGAGAAGTTATGTGGATTAAAGGATGTTGATTATGATCTTTAAGTATTTCT
>SNQJ01S0031936.1:10007-21999 GCA_010110895.2 Picea sitchensis | reverse complement strand
AAGAACGCTATTCCTCCTGAGCTTATTCTCCTCGAATCCTTAGACTGCGACTTATTTCTTTTGCTCGACCTCGACCATCTTCCTATCGGGTCGACTACCCTTCATCACTCTGCTTGGATATTTCTCTGTCATCATCTAGCTTCATCTGCCATATACGATTGCCATCAATGACAACCTTGGCATTATGCATCCTCTCTGCTATTTCCATATTTCCAACAGGTATCATTGAGGAGATTCATTTTGGGAGATCAATAATTCCGTTGGGTATCATTGAGAACCTTGATCTATAAAAACCTTCATTTAGGCCCTCAAAATGGCCCCGAAAGTTAAAACCTGCTAAAAATAGTAAATTGCCAAAATTGCCAGAAAATTGTTTTGAGCTAGTCGGAAAAGGTGGGAGGCCACTAATATCCACCTGGATCAATCCTCCCTCTTTAGGAAACAATGGCCTCTATTGCATTGAGTTCTCGGGGGAGAGGGAAAAGCGTTTGTTGGATCTGCATCTTGGAGAGCTTCTTGTATTGCTGGAGATATCGCGTTGCTCAGTTTGTGGAAGTATGTCAAAAACCTGTTGAGGTTGAGGTTGTTAAACAAGTCGAGATACATGAGAGGACGGTGTGCAGAAGGAATATTTGTGCTTTGTTGCAGCCTTGTGAACCTACTTCTGCTGGATAGAAGGTTCTTGGGACGAGGCTGTAGTGGTTGTAGTGTCCTTCTGTTCTCCTTTTGAACAGATTGTGAAGAAGCTAAATTTTGCAGTATGAGATACTACCTTGCGACACTTTTTAGGTGGAACAACAGTCGGAACTACCTCTGGTATTCTGTAGAGATGACCCCCCTAAGTAACAATGACACTACGGGGTCGAGACTCATAAACAGCGTGGAACTTCCACATATATGGTTGGCCCAAGAGAACATCACAGACATCTAGTGGGACAACATCACATAATACCTCATCCTTGAAGGGTTGGATGTCGTATGACAATCGACATTGTTGGCTGACACAGATATCTCATCCTTGGTGAAGCCACCCAATGTTGTATGGTTGCGGATGTGGTGTTGTCGACAATCCCAACTGTTTGACGACCTTTGTTGAGATGAGGTTCTTCTGGCTTCCGCTATCAACAATAAAATGTCGCGGGGTCCCCTTCACCCACATTTGTGAATTAAAAATCCCCCCCCCCTCTTGAGGATCTCTTGGTTCTTCTGGTTGAATTGTTGCAGTTATGACAATAGCAGTGGGGTCTGCGTCAATGATCTATCCTTTACCTTTATTTTCAGAATCAGATTCTGAATTAGGGTTCGGCTCCTTGTCCTTGATCTCGACCACCAATGACTATTTTGAGCGACATTCATCAGTGTTCTGGTAGGGGATTTTGTGGAAATCGTGTCATTTTTCGGTTTCCTTCTTTGTTTTCCCGTGACCCTTCTTTTCATGTGGCTTGGATTGGTTTTTGAAAGATTGTTTGTTAAGGATGTCTTTGTCATACGTTGGTTGTTGTGGATTTGCAGAACCAAAATCATGTTTGTTCTGGTGCTTAAATTTCTACTCAATTTTAACAGCATATCGATAGGCAGCACTGAGTGATGAGATGTCAAGAAAATCCATTTCAATTTGGATGCATCTGTGTAGAGCCCCATGGTATTTCAAAACCAAATGAAGTTTGGAGTCTTTGATACACAGCTTGGTGTGCAAGGTATGGAAGGTAATACATGATTTCTATTAATGAAATAAATGTACAGAGACTATAAAATACAGAGTGAAATACTCGATAGAATGGTGGCATCTTCTCTCTGAGAAGAGATGTGACGGCTACTTGCATTCGCAAGAAGATGATTGCAATGAGGCTCTGAAGGGATTTTTACAATAAACAGGAATGCCAAAAGTCCTAGAAATCAAAAAACCTAACCCTAGGAGATGAAGAGTCAAAATTCATGTGGGCCCCGTTTGGGTAAGTTAGTACATCAACTTCTTGGGGTCGTAACTTTTGCATATGATCTCTGTTTTAGGCGTATGATAGCTAGTTGGAAAGGTATCGTCAAGGAGATTCATTTTGGGGATCAATCATGCCTTAAGCTATCATTAAGAACCTTGATCTAGAAAAACCTTCATTTAGGCCCTCAAAATGGCCCTGGAAGTTAAAACCTGGTAAAAATAGTAAATTGCCAAAATTGTCAGAAAACTATTTTGAGCCAGTCAGAAAAGGTTAGTGGCCATCGATATCCACCTGGATCAATCCTCCCTCCTTAGGAAGCAATGGTATCCATTGCATTGAGTTCTCGAGGGAGAGGGAAAAGAATTTGTTGGATCTGCATCTTGGTGAGTTGCTTGTATTGTTGGAGATATCGTGCTGCTCAGTTTGTGGAAGTATGTCAAAAACCTATTGAGGCTAAGGTTGTTCAACAAGTCAAGACACATGAGAGGACAGTGTGCAGAAGGAATATTTAGGCTTTGTTGTAGCCTTGTCGACCTGCTTTTGCTGGATAGAAGGTGCTTGGGACAAGGCTGTAGTGGTTGTTGTGTCCTTCTGTTCTCCTTTTGAACAGATTGTGAAGAAGCTAAATTTTGCAGTATGAGATATTACTTTGTGGAACTTTTTAGGTTGAACAATAGTCGGAACTACCTTTGGTATTCTGTAGAGATGACCCCCCAAAGTAACAATGGAACAAAAGGGTCGAAACTCATAAACAGCGTGACGCTTCCACATGTATCGTTGTCCCAAAATAAAATCACAGACATCTAGTGGGGAAACATCACATAATACCTCATCCTTGAAGGGTTGGATATCGAATGACAATCGACATTATTGGCTGACACGAAGATCTCATCCTTGGCAAAGCCACCCGATGTTGTATGGTTGCAGGTGTGGTGTTGTCGACAATCCCAACTGTTTGATGACCTCTGTTGAGATGAGCTTCTTCTGGCTTCCGCTATCAACAATAAAATGCAGCGGGGTCCCCTTCACCCACATATGTGAATGAAAAAGGCACTCCCCCTCTTCAGGATCTGTTGGTTCTTCTAATTGAACTTCTACGGTCGCGACAATAATAGTGGGGTCTGCGTCAATGATCTGTCCTTTACCAGTATTTTCAAAATCAGATTCTGAATCAGGGTTTGGCTCCTCGTATTTGATCTCGGCCACCAATGACTATTTTGAGCAACATTCATCGGTGTTGTGTCAGGGGATTTTGTGGAAATCACACCATTTTTCGGTGTCCTTCTTTGTCTTCCCATGACCCTTCTTTTCATATGGCTTGGACTAGATTTTGGGAGATTGTTTGTTAGGGACGTCTTTGTCATACTTTGGTTGTTGTGGATTTGCAGAACCAAAATCTCGTTTGTCCTGGTGCTTAAATTTCTGCTCGATTTTAACAACATATCGATAGGTAGCACCGAGTGATGAGAAGTCTAGAAAATCCATTTCAATTTGGATGTATCTGTGTAGAGCCCCACGGTATTTCAAAACCAAATGTCGTTCGGAGTCTCTGATACCTATCTTGGTGCACAAGGTATGGAAGGTATTGGTGAACTTTGGAACTACTTGGCCCCTCTCTTACCGCAGTGTGGTCCATCTCATGTACTGGTCCCCATAGTTGCCAATAGGGTAATATTGTTCCCTTACCACATCCACAAAAAAATCCCAAGTGGGATCGGCCGCATATATTTCAGACTCGTCTGTGGAACTCTGCTCTCAATAAATTTCCCACCAATGTTTGACATGGGGGAGAGATTTAAGGAGTGTGAAGGTGATATTTTCTTTGTCGGAAAATTTGTGAACAGAAAAATAACCTTCTAGCAAATTTTACCATTTGCCTAGGGCTTCTGCATCTATCTGTCCTTCAAATACAGGAATATCAAAATTAACTTGTACCTTGAAAGGTGAGGTGCCTCCAAAGTGGTCGCTTGATGAAGATGCGCCTGTTGCTATCGACAGGCGTTGAAGAATGTGGAAAAAATTCTCCATCATTTCGTCCCTCTGTCGCGTGAGAGCTTTCTCAAGCAACAGACTAATAGGATCGTCTGCTCCGTCATTTTTATTTTCTTTCACCATTGACAGTTTCTTGGGTGTACAAGAGAGATTGTCCTCAAGAGAGACAATATTGATACCCAACTTGCTATACTCAGACCTTGTCGGGGACATGCATTGAAAAAAATGATCAAGAACAACCTGCTCTGATACCACTGATTCGGATTATTTTCGGCACGAAATGAGATCGAAGATATAATAAAGAAATGTACAGAGATATAGCATATATTCAATAATATAACAGAAATATATTAGAGATGCAACCATAAACACAAATATACAGTAATACACGATTTCTATCAATGAAATAAATGTACAGAGACTGTAAAATACAGAGTGAAAGACTTGATAGAATGGTGGCAGCTTATCTCTGAGAAGAGATGTGACGGCTACTCGCATTCACAAGAAGATGATTTCACTGAGGATATAAACTCCTTTTTAAAATAAATAGGAATGCCAAAATTCCTAGACATCCAAAAACCTAACCCTAGGAGATGAAGCGCCAAAAGTCATGTGGGCCCCATTTGGGTAAGTTAGTACATCAATTTCCCGGGGTCGTAACTTTTGCATATGATCTTCGTTTTAGGTGTATGATAGCTTGTTAGAAAGGTATCAGTGAGGAGAATAATTTTGGGGGCTCATTCATGCCTTCAACTATCATTGAGAACCTCTATCTCAAAAAACCTTCTTTTATGCCCTCAAAATGGCCTCGGAAGTTAAAACCTGCTAAAAATAGTAAATTGTCAAAATTGCCAGAAAATTGTTTTGAGCCAATCGGAAAAGGTGGGTGGCCACCGATATCCACCTGGATCAATCCTCCCTCCTTAGTAAGCAATGGTCTCCATTGCGTTGCATTCTCGGGGGAGAGTGAAAAGCGTTTGTTGGATCTGCATCTTTGTGAGTTGCTTGTATTGCTGGAGATATCACACTACTCAGTTTGTGGAAGTATGTCAAGAACCTGTTGAGGCTAAGGCTATTCAACAAGTCGAAATACATGAGAGGATGGTGTGGAGAATGAATATTTTTTATTTTTTGCAACCTTGTTGACCTGCTTCTGCTGGATAGAAGGTGCTTGGGGCGAGGCTGTAGTGGTTGCAGTGTCCTTTTGTTCTCCTTTTGAACAGATTGTGAAGAAGATAAATTTTGCAGTATGAGATACTACCTTGCAACACTTTTTAGGTGGAATAATAGTCAGAACTACCTCTGGTATTCTGTAGAGATGACCCCCCAAAGTAAGAATGACACTACGAGATTGAGACTCATAAACAATGTGGTGCTTCCACATTTATGGTTGGCCCAAGAGAACATCACAGACATATAGTGGGCCAACATCACATAATACCTCATCCATGAAGGGCTGGATGTTGTATGACAATCGACATTATGGACTGACACAGAGATATCATCCTTGGCGAAGTCACTCTATATTGTATGGTTGCGGGTGTGGTGTTGTCGACAATACCAATTGTTTGACGACCTCTGCTGAGATGAGGTTCTTATGGATTTCGCTATCAATAATAAAATGCAGCGGGGTCCCCTTTAACTACATCTGTGAATGAAAAATGTGCTCCCCCTCTTCAGGATCTATTGGTTCTTCTGTTTGAATTGTTGTGATCGCGACAATAGTAGTGGGGTATGTGTCAATGATCTATCCTTTACGAGTATTTTTAGAATCAGATTTTGAATCAGGGTTCGGCTCCTTGTCTTTGATCTCGACCACCAATGACTATTTTGGGTGACATTCATCGGTGTTGTGCTAGGGGCTTTAGTGGAAATCACGTCATTTTCCTGTGTCCTTCTTTGTCTTCCCATGACCCTTATTTTCATGTGGCTTGGATTGGTTTTCAGGAGATTGTTTGTTAGGGATGCCTTTGTCATACTTTGGTTGTTGCGGATTTGTAGAACCAAAATCTCGTTTGTTCTGGTGCTTAAATTTCTTCTCGATTTTAATAGCATATCGATAGGCAGCAGCGAGTGATGAGATGTCCAGAAAATCCTTTTCAGTTTGGATGTATCTGTGTAGAGCCCCACAGTATTTCAGAACCAAATGAAGTTCGGATTCTTTGATACCCAACTTGGTGTGCAAGGTATGGAAGGTATTGGTGAATTCCGGAACTCCTTGGCCCCTCTCTTGCTGCGGTGTGGTCCATCTCATGTATTGGTCCTCATAGCTGTCAATAGGGTAATATTGTTCCTTTACAGCATCCACAAAAAAATCCCAAGTGGGATCGGCCCCATATATCTCAGACTTCTTTGTGGAACTTTGCTCCCAATAATTTTCCCACCAATGTTCGACATGGGGGAGAGCTTTAAGGAGTGTGGAGGTGATCTTTTCTTTGTCGAAAAATTTGTGAACAGACAAATAACCTTCTAGCAGATTCAACCATTTTTCTAGGGCTCCTGCATCTATTTGTCCTTCAAATACATGAATATCAAAATTAACTTGTACCTTGAGAGGCAAGGTACCTCCAAAGTGGTCGCTTGATGAAGATGCGCCTATTGCTATCGATAGGTGTTGAAGGATGTGGGAAAAATTCTCCATCATTTCGTCCCTCTGTCGCGTGAGAGCTTGCTCAAGCAACAAACTGATAGAATCGTCTGCTCCGTCATTTTTATTTTCTTCTGCCATTGAGGGTTTCTTGGGTGTGTGAGAGAAATTGTCCTCAAGAGAGACAAGCTCGAGACCCAACTTGCTATACTCGGACCTCGTCGAGGACATGCACTGAAAAAAATGATCAAGAACAGCCTACTCTGATACCACTGATCCAGATTATTTTCGGCACGAAATGAGATCGGAGATATAATAAAGAAATGCACAGAGATATCACAGATATTCAATAATATAACAGAAATATATCAGAGATGCAACCATAAACACAGATATACAGTAATACACGATTTCTATTAATGAAATAAATGTACAGAGACTATAAAATACAGAGTGAAAGACTCGATAGAATGGTGGCAGCTTATGTCTGAGAAGAGATGTGACGGTTACTCGCATTCGCAAGAAGTTGATTGCAATGAGGATATGAATGCCTTTTTACAATAAATAGGAATGAAAAAAGTCCTAGATATCCAAAAACCTAACCCTAGGAGATGAAGCTCCAAAAGTCACGTGGGCCCCGTTTGGGTAAGTTAGTACATCAACTTCCCAAGGTCGTAACTTTTGCATACGATCGTCGATTTAGGCGTATGATAGCTCGTTGGAAAGGTATCATCCAGGAGATTCATTTTTGGGGCTCAGTCATGCCTTCATCTATAATTTAGAACCTCGATCTCGAAAAACCTTCATTTAGGCCCTCAAAATGGCCTCGGAAGTTAAAACCTGCTAAAAATAGTAAATTGTCAAAATTGCCAGAAAACTATTTTGAGCCAGTCCAAAAAGGTGGGTGGCTACTGATATCCACCTGGATCAATCCTCCCTCCTTAGGAAACAATGGTCTCCATTGTTTTGAGTTCTCGGGGGAGAGGGAAAAGCATTTGCTGGATCTGCATCTTGGTGAGCTGATTGTATTGTTGGAGATATCGCGCTGCTTAGTTTGTGGAAGTATGTCAAGAACCTGTTGAGGTTGAGGTTGTTCAACAAGTTGAGATACATGAGAGGACGATGTGAAGAAGGAATCTTTGCACTTTTCTGTAGCCTTGTCGACCTGCTTTTGATGGATAGAAGGTGCTTGGGGCAAGGCTGTAGTGGTTGCAGTGTCCTTATGTTCTCCTTTTGAACAGATTGTGAAGAAGCTAAATTTTGTAGTATGAGATACTACCTTGCGGCACTTTTTATGTGGAACAATAGTCAGAACTACCTCTGTTATTTTGTAGATATGACCCCCCAAAGTAACAATGACACTACAGGGTCGTGACTCATAAACAACGTGGCGCTTCCACATATATGGTTGGCCCAAGAGAACATCACAGACATCTAGTGGGGCAACATCACATAATACCTCATCCTTGAAAGAATATCAAAGTTAACTTGTACCTTGAAAGGCAGGGTGCCTCCAAAGTGGTCGCTTTATGAAGATGTTCATGTTGCTATCGGCAGGCATCGAAGGATGTGGGAAAAATTCTCCATCATTTCGTCCCTCTGTCGCGTGAGAGCTTTCTCAAGCAACAGACTGATAAGATCGCCTGCTCCGTCATTTTTCTTTTCTTCCGCCATTGAGGGTTTATTGGTTGTGTGAGAGAAATTATCCTTAAGAGAGACAAGCTTGAGACCCAACTTTCTATACTCGGACCTCATCAGGGACATACACTGAAAAAAATGATCAAGAATAGCCTGCTCTAATACCACTGATCCGGATTATTTTCGGCACGAAATGAGATTGGAGATATAATAAAGAAATGCACAGAGATATCAGAGATATTCAATAATATAACATAAATATATCAGAGATGCAACCATAAACACAGATATAAAATTATACATGATTTCTATTAATGAAATAAATGTACAGAGACTGTAAAATACAGAGTGAAAGACTCGATAGAATGGTGGCAGCTTATCTCTGAGAAGAGATGTGATGGTTACTCGCATTCGCAAGAAGATGATTGAAATGAGGCTCTGAAGGAATTTTTACCATAAACAAAAATACCAAAATTCCTAGACATCCAAAACCTAACCCTATGAGATGAAGCGCCAAAAGTCATGTGGGCCCCGTTTGGGTAAGTTAGTACATCAACTTTTCGGGGTCGTAACTTTTGCATATGATCTTTGTTTTAGGCATACGATAGCCCGTTGGAAAGGTATCATCGAGGAGATTCATTTTGGGGGATAAATCATGCCATTGGTTATCATTGAGAAGCTGAATTTTGAAAAACCTTCATTTAGGCCCTCAAAATGGCCCCGGAAATTAAAACCTGCTAAAAATAGTAAATTGCCAAAATTGCCAGAAAATGGTTTTGAGCTAGTCGGAAAAGGTGGGTGGCCACCAATATCTACCTAGATCAATCCTCCCTCCTTAAGAAGAAATGCTCTCCATTGCATTCAATTCCCAGGGGAGAGGGAAAGTATTTGTTGGATCTGCATCTTGGTGAGTTGATTTTATTGTTGGAGATATCGCGCTGCTCAGTTTGTGGAAGTATGTCAAGAACCTGTTGAGGCTGAGGCTCTTCAACAAGTCGAGATACATGAGAGGACGGTGTGTAGAAGGAATCTTTGTGGTTTGTTGTATCCTTGTCGACCTTCTTCTGCTGGATAAAAGGTGCTTGGGGCGAGGCTGTAGTGGTTGCAATGTCCTTATGTTTTCCTTTTGAACAGATTGTGAAGAAGCTAAATTTTGCAGTATGAGATACTACCTTGCAACACTTTTTAAGTCGAACAATAGTCGTAACTACCTCTGGTATTCTGTAGATATGACCCCCCAAAGTAACAATGAAACTACGGGATTGAGACTCATAAACAGTGTGGCGCTTCCACATATATGGTTGGCCCAAGAGAACATCACAGACATCTGGTGGGGAACCATCAAAAAATACCTCATCCTTGAAGGGTTGGATGCCATATGACAATCGACATCGTTGGCTGACATGGATATCTCATCCTTGGTGAAGCCAGTCGATGTTGTATGGTTGCGGGTGTGGTGTTGTCAACAATCCCAATTGTTTGACGACCTCTGCTGAAATAAGGTTCTTCTTGCTTCTGTTATCAACAATAAAATGTAGCGGGGTCCCCTTCACCCACATCTGTGAATGAAAACGGTGCCCCCCTTTCTAGGATCTATTGGTTCTTCTGGTTGAATTGCTACGGTTGCGACAATAGCAGTGGGGTCTGTGTCAATGATCTATCATTTACCAGTATTTTCAGAATCAGATTTTGAATCAGGGTTCGGCTCCTTGTCTTTGATCTCGGCCACCAATGATTGTTTTGAGCGACATTCATCGGTGTTGTGCAAGGGGATTTTGTGGAAATCACGCCATTTTTCGGTGTCCTTCTTTGTCTTCCCGTGACCCTTATTTTCATGTGGCTTGGACTAGTTTTCAAGAGATTGTTTGTTAGGGACATCCAACGGACTATCGTACACCTAAAACAGAGATCATATGCAAAAGTTAGGACCCTGGGAAGTTGATGTACTAACTTACCCAAACGGGGCCCACATGACTTTTGGCGTACCAGAACAAACAAAATTTTGATCTGGATGTCTAGGAACCAAAATCTCATTTGTTCTGGTGCTTAAATTTCTTCTCAATTTTAACAACATATCAATAGGCAACACCGAGTGATGAGATGTCCAGAAAATCCATTTCAATTTGGATGTATCTGTGTAGAGCCCCACAGTATTTTAGAACCAAATATCGTTCAGAGTCTTTGATACATAGCTTAGTGTGCAAGGTATGGAAGGTATTGGTGAAATCCAGAACTGCCCCTCTCTTGTCGTAGTGTGGTCCATCTCATGTACTGGTCCTCATAGTTGCCAATAGGGTAATATTGTTCTTTTACCGCATCCACAAAAAAATCCCAAGTTGGATCAGCCCCATATATTTCAGACTCCTTTGTGGAACTCTTCTCCCAATAAGTTTCCCACCAATGTTTGACATGGGGGAGAGCTTTAAGGAGTGCGAAGATGATCTTTTCTTTGTCGAAAAATTTGTGAACATAGAAATAACCTTCTAGTAGATTTAACCATTTGTCTAGGGATTTTGCATCTATTTGTCCTTCAAATACAGAAATATCAAAATTAACTTGTAACTTGAAAGGTGAGGTGCCTCCAAAGTGATTTGTTGATGAAGATACGCCTGTTTTTATCGGTAGGTGTTGAAGGATGTGGGAAAAATTATCTATCATTTCGTCCCTCTGTCGCGTGAGAGCTTGCTCAAGCAACAGACTGATAAGATCGTCTACTCTGTTATTTTTATTTTCTTCCACCATTAAGGGTTTCTTTGGTGTGTGAGAGCGACTGTACTCAAGAGAGACAAGATCGAGACCCAACTTTCTATACTCAGACCTCGTTGGGGACATGCACTGAAAAAAATGATCAAGAACAGCCTGCTCTGATACCATTGATTCGGATTATTTCCGGCACGAAATGAGATCAGAGATATAATAAAGAAATGCACAAAGATATCACATATATTCAATGATATAACAAAAATATATCAAAGATGCAACCATAAACACAGATATACAGTAATACATGATTTCTATTAGTGAAATAAATGTACAGAGACTGTAAAATACAGAGTGAAAGACTCGATAGAATGGTGGCAGCTTATCTCTAAGAAGAGATGTGATGGCTACTTGCATTCGCAAGAAGATGATTGAAATGAAGATCTAAAGGCCTTTTTACAATAAAAATGAATGCAAAAATTCCTACACATCCAAAAACCTAACCCTAGGAGATGAAGCGCCAAAAGTCATGTGGGCCCCGTTTGGGTAAGTTAGTACATCAACTTCCCGGGGTCGTAACTTTTGCATACGATCTCTGTTTTAGGCGTATGATAGCTCGTTGGAAAGGTATCATCGAGGAGATTAATTTTGGGGAATAAATCATGCATTTTCTTATCATTGAGAACCTATATATTGAAAAACATTCATTTAGGCCCTCAAAATGGCCCCAAAAGTTAAAACCTGCTAAAAATAGTAAATTGTCAAAATTGCCAGAAAACTGTTTTGAGCCAGTCAGAAAAGGTTGATGGCCAATGATATCCACCTAGATCAATCCTCCCTCCTAAGGAAGAAATTTTATCCATTGCGTTGAGTTCCCGGGGGAGAGGGAAAAGCGTCAACTGGATCTCCATCTTGGTGACCTTGTTGTAACGACCCTTGATTATAAATTATAATTAATTTAATAATGTAATCCTAAAAGATTAGCTAAACTATATTTATTTATTAAATAACCTTAACTAATTATTTGTTATTAATTAGTTATTCTTGATTATGATTAATTTAAGTATAATTAACTCTTTAATCAATATGGTTAATGATTGATTTAATTATTAATTAATTCATTAATTAATAAAGTATT
>SNQJ01S0031935.1:97786-120930 GCA_010110895.2 Picea sitchensis | reverse complement strand
ACTAAAAAGAAGCATCTAGAGGAAGATCCTTCTAGAAGCGGAAGCTTCTATTAGGTCTTCTTATATCCGCCTTATTCTATTTTATTGAAAGGCCTTATTAATATTGACCTTTATTACATCTGAATATATTGTTCTACCTATGTGCGGGTTAGGACCCTAACACTCTCCCTATCTCTATCCTTCTCTACCATTCTCTCTCTCTCTACCATTCTCTCTTTCCCACCACTCTCTTTCTCTATCTCTCCCATTCACTCTCACTCACTCTCTCCCCTTCTCTCCCTCTCCCTCTCTCTCCTCCTTCTACCACTCTATACCTCCATATATTTATCCCCCTTCTCTCTGTCTCTCACTACCCCTCCCACTATCTATCCTACTCTTCTCTCTCCCCTCATCTCCCTCTACCCCTCTTTCCCTTCCTCCTTCTATACCTTTATTTCTCCCCCCCCTCTCTCTCTCCTTGCTCTCAATATCATTCTCTCTCTCTCCCCCTCTCTCCCACCGTCTAGCACGCTATCCCTCTTTCCATCTCCCTCTCTACCCTACTCTTCCACATCTCTCTATCTCCATCCATATCTCTCTCCCTCTCTAGGCCCCTCGTTCTCTCTCCCTTTCACTATATACCTCTATCCTTCTCTCTATGCCTCCCTTCTTTCTCTTTACCTCTATATCTTTCACTCTCTTCCCCTCTAGACCTCTCTTCCTACCTCGGTCCCTCTATCTCTTCCCTCGCCCTCTCTCCCCCTATCTCCCCACCTTCCTCCCTCTCCCTCCCTTTCTTTCTCTCTCCCTCCCTACCTACCTCTCTCTCTCTCATATCCCTATGTCATGTTGATGGACAACATCGGGAAGACATACTCTTAGATTAATAATTATTAATTATTAAATAATACTATTAATATAATATATTTATAATATAAGGTATAAATATATATAATAAATAAGTAGTTATTTATTATCCAAGGGAAGCATCATTTCATGGATGGTCACCATATGTTCTTTATATATGGCACATTCATCATTGTAATAATAAATTGATCTCACACATCATCTCATATAAAAATTCAACATGGTATCAAAGCGGGACTGGGATTGACTCCCTCACGGGAGTGCCAAGGAAAATGAGAGTGGTTTATTGTAGGTAATTATGTAAATTTTTTACTGCATGGTTGTTAGAGACATATGGTGAAGGGTAATTCTTGTTGTAATTGCATTCCATACGTTGTTGTTGCATAGTGCCTTTGTGGACTTGCGAGGAGTGTGGGGGTGTACATGGTTCATTGTTTGATTGTTTCCCTTGTGTTTGTACACACGACTAGTTCTTCTGCATTGAAGATTAAGTAATTTAAAGGTGTGAAAGAGCGTAAAAAGAATTTCTCTCCTGGAATGTATGTGCCTCAAATGTTTGATGTGAAGGATATTTGTTAGTATTAATATCATATCAGAGCGGGTAGTGTGGTTGTGCTACATGTTAAATCTAGCTTCTGAGAATTTTTCGCTTGTCAAATCCTCAGTTGTTGAAACTAACATCTCGAGAGTTGCTCCCTATTTGTACTTTGTTGTGAAATAGTTTCCTTTGTACAAGATTCAAGGCATGCATGGAGATGTGTTCTAAGCCACAATAATCATGAATTTTTAACATGGTGATGGGGCATCCAATTGTTGACAAGAGGGGTGATCTATTCATGCTTAAGACACTATGACACATGTTTCCTTGGAAACTATCTACGTCATGTTTCTTAGTTACAAAAGTAGATTTGGTGATGGTTTGTTCGCATCCACAAAAGTGAGAATAGAAAGTGTGATGCTTGGGTAGTGTAGTCATTGAGATAAACAGTGTGTTAGAATGGAATATACCTAAATTGTTATGTTGTGTGATGGTTGTGAAATTTTTATGAGCGATGGGTTCTCATAATGAAAATGACAACATGTTATTGAAGACTAAAGTCAGTGGACAATCATGGACCAGTGAATATTGGTTGACTTACATTGTTCTATTATGTGCTAGGGTGAGAAACCATTTGTAGTGAGTTCTTGGGTAGGTTGGTCTGAGAGGCTTCGAAGATACTTTCCTTTTGTGTGGTGACTAAGAAATCAACCCCGTATATAATGATACCGAGAGAAAATTGAAAACATTCTAGCTACATGAGGAGTATAAACACTTGTATGAGTTATAGGATAGAGAATTTCTTATATAACAAAAACCTCATTTAGACTTTGGTTGTAGTATCCATGGATAGTGATAACGAAGTTTGTATGTGGGAAAGGCCCTATGTGAATGGAGGCTTCATCATCTACAGGGTTATTGAGAAATATTGTCACAAGGTTGCCACCTTGATCATTATCCATATCATGAATATGAAGTGTGTTTGCAAGGATCACTACAACAAACTTTAGAATAGGAAATGTTATTGTTTTTATCTTATTTTGTTTCGGGAAAGTTACCATGGAAATGATTGTTCCATGGAGATGTTCTTGTCCTTTTTCTAGGAAGGTTACCATGGATACATGGTTAGTAGACTGTGGTGCTTCTAGACACATGACAGTTTATCGATATTCTTATACTATGTGACATTCATGGATCTTCTTCATGAAGACCAAGGATGAGGTATTCAGCGGATTCCAGAAGTTTAGGATTCAGGTAGATAACCTGACAGGGAATAAGATCAAGGCGTTGAGGACACTTGCAGGGACTTCAGTGATTTCTGCAAGGAAGTAGGGATCAAGAGGGAGTGTTGGTGTTTGGGAATCATCGGGCAGACATTCTCCAGAGTAGTCATGATGACTTGGTTGAGGATAATGGCCCAGGGAGTTGATGTTCTCTAGCTATTAGCATCGGGAATACATCCTCCCAAATTGGCCATGCTGACTTGGTTGAGGAGGATGATAGATTCACTCACAATATTAGCCATGATGACTTGGTGATAAATGGCCCAGGCACAGTATTAGAGACTCGAGGGGATATCACATGCCTACTCTAGGTTGGAGCAATCTATGTTGATCAGAAGTGCATGTGAGGAGAAGTATACATCAACTGGGTGCATGTCATAAATGATTACATCAACAAGGCTCATTGACAAGTGTAAGAGGGATTTGGCCTCAAGAGTTTGACATGAAGGATCCTAGCTTGATACATTATTTTTTGGGATTAGAAGTATGGCAGAAGCCAGGTGAGATCCTCCTTGGTCAAGAGAAGTATGTTATCACGATCCTTCATAGATTTGGGATGATGGACTGCAAGTCCATGACCACTCCCATGGTGACGAACCTGAAGAAACTAAGAGACTCTAAATCAAATTTGGTGGATCTTTTTATGTACAGATGGTTGCTTAGATCATTGATGTATTTAATTAATACCAAGTTAGACATTTGCTTTGTTCTGAACACGTTGAGCCATTTCCAGGTGGAACCGATACATGAGCACTGGATAGCCACAAAGCACTTTTTGAGATATTTGTGTGGCATGCTAAAATATGGTTTAATATATGTCAAATAGTGATGTAAAATGGTAGGGATATACGGATTCTGACTGGGCAGGGAGTGCAAGTGATAGAAAGAGTACTTCTGGTGTATGTTTTAGTTTCGACTATGCTATGATATCTTGGGCTAGCATGAAACATCAATCTGTCGCACTCGGAACTGCAAAGGCAGAGTATATTGCAACTTGTGATTCTTGTACGTAAGCTAGTTTCTAGACTATTTGACCAGGCGTTGGATTCGACCATGATAATCAAAGTTGTGTGAAGCTTTTAGAGAACCTCATGTTATGTGACAAGTCGAAACATATTGAGATCAAGTACTACTACATCTGTGATAAAATCCAAAAGGGAGAAGTGAAGCTCTAGTACATATCCACAGATGAGCAGATAGCATATATCCTGATGAAGCCCTTGTCCAAAGGGAAGTTTGTATAATTCAAGGACAAGTTGGGGCTTGTGGAGATTACTCCCTTGGTTGAGAGGGAGTTATGATATTATTGCATTATGGATAGTCAGTGTATTTTTGGACTAACATTCTCCTTGTGGAGAATGGTCCAGGTTGGAAAGATTGTTGATGTATCATGGATTGACATTTTCTACAAAAAATGGTCCAGGACTGACATTCTCCTATGGAAAATATGGTGACCTGATCAACATGAATGGTTTTCCCCCTATGGAATGAATGGTGATCTGATTAGGGAGGTTGGTACAGGACTGACATTTTCTCTATGACACATATGGTGACCTGATTAGAAAAAGAGGTCAGGGTTTGGCATTCTTCTATGGCACATGTAGTGACCTGATTAGAAGAATGGTCCATGTATCCCATGGTGTAACTTTCAAAATATGGAAGGAATGACATTCTTTATGTGGCACAAATGATGATTTGATCAGGAAAAATGGTCCTTGTAGTCACGGGACACTATATTGAGTGCGTGACAACTATGGACACTCAGTTGAGTGCGCAAGTTTGAGTACATTTAGTTGGTTGTTATGAATACCTCCCTAGTTAAGAGGGAGTTTTGATGTTTCAACATCGGGTAGACGTTCACTCACAGGGGTGTACCTGTGGTGAATGGACCTAGTAAGCATCGGGCATACCTTCTCCTAGATTGGGTTGCATACCAAGGGAGATAAGATACATTTATCACAAGGGTATACTTGTGGTAAATGGGCCCAGGAATAGTCCTTCCTTGATCATGACAAGGAGTGATATGGACTTGAAGTACTTGAGGTAATTTCCATGTGTCATATAGCATCAGTCTGACATTCACTCACAAGGGTGTACCTGTGGTGAATGTCATTGGTGTGGTCTTTATCCTTAGTCATGTTGATTTGATTAGGAATGATAAAGATTCAAGATGCTAGATGTTATCACATGAGGACCTAGAGTGAGCATGATCTCGGAGAGATTTAGTTGGCTCAGAGGGAGATCCACGGAGGGAGTTTTCCCTCGGTTCATGTGGGAGAGAGGCATCTCCCAGGACTGACAGACGGGTGTCACGAGTCTAGGGTGAAGTTTGTATACTTTAGAGACAAGCTTGGCATGATGCATAATGTCTCCCTCATTGAGAGGGAGTGTTGATGTTTGGACAACATCGGGAAGACATTCTCCCATATTAATGATTATTAATTATTAAATAATATTATTAATATAATATATTTATAATATAAGGTATAAATATATATAATAAATAAGTAGTTACTCCCAGATTAATAATTATTAATTATTAAATAATATTATTAATATAATATATTTATAATATAAGGTATAAATATATATAATAAATAAGTAGTTATGTATTATCCAAGGGACGCATCCTTTCATGGATGGTCATCATATGTTCTTTATATATGGCACATTCATCCATCATATCATATTAAAATTCAACATGCCCCTCTCTCACTCTCTCTCTCCTTTCCTCCCTTTCCCCCCCTCTCTCTCTCCTCCCATCTTTGTAATTTTTAAACCTGTGAAGTAAAGAAATGCATATAGATTATTAAGCAAAACATAAATTAATCAATAGCTCATTCACATAGTACACAAAGATTTATACCAGAAACCCTCAACCGGGAAAACCTTTCTTATATTCATTATATCGAATTTCACCATTCACCATACAATATATATACAATGTTTTAGGTATTTTAGCAGATGCAAAACCCTAATCCCTTAATCGGATTAATTTAGAAAACGCTAAAAATAGCAAAATCCTCTAAAATAGCAAAAACCGCCCGGTTCCGAACGCTGCGTGTAACCAGGTGGGGGCATACCTTCTCCCCCTTGGGACCCCCCTATGAAGCGCCCAATGCACATGACATAAAGGGAACTACTAGAGGGATCATCGGGCCTTGATTTTTCCATTCATGTGCCCACACACACACATACAAAGAATATAACATATACCCAACATTCTCCCACTTGTTGTTTTCTTTTTGCATCAAGGGAATCCCGCAGGGTTATATAGTCAACAATCAATGGCAACAATGCCCATTGTTACTCTACACCGGGAGAAATTTTATGTGCTCACGGACTTTGTTAATAAATCTGCAACATTCTTCAAAGTGTCAACCTTTTTCGGTAACCTTATTTTCCTCAACCGTGTCTCTCACAAAGTGATGCTAAACATCAATATGCTTTTCCACTATAGCTGTCTTTTTCTCATCCCAGTGATTGCTCCTCCAAATAGGTTAAACACATGCCCTCTTGTAAGATCTTACATTGATCCATATCGATGATGCATCAAAGAATCCGTATGTCCACCACTCTGTCAATCACGGTCTTCCTTGGTAGCACAATCCATAATTGTAGTGCCACACAAATATGAGACCTCTTCTGATTACTTAATGCTCCTTCCACAGTTTTGACATATGCAACAAAATCCCCTTTGCATGTGAAATATCCGGTCTAGTACAAACCATTACATACATCAAATTTCCAAGCTGCAGCAGCATACATAACATAGGACATGTCCTCTTCTTATTCATGTGCCTTGGGACACTTTGATCTGCTATAGGTATAAATTTATACCTATAGGAATAGGAAACTTGGCCAGTTTACTTCCATGCATATTAAACCTCTGTAATGTGTCTCAACATATTTCTCTAATTCAACCCGAGTTTCATGTTTTCACAATCTATTTTAATCTCCGTCCCGAATGGAAGTTAAGCGTATAGATCCTTCATTCCAAATTTGGAGGATAGTTGTGATTCACCTCATGATAACATCCATAGTATTTCCTACTAACAACATGTCATCAACATACAACCTCTGTCGTAGAGTGATTACCAACATGCTTGGAATATACTGCAGTGATCATCCTTGCTTCTCATAAATCCCAGTCCAAGGATGTATGTTTCAAATTTTTGGTACCACATCATAGGTGATTACTTGAGACCATATAGTGACTTCTTTAGCTTACGGACAACTCTTTCTTTCCCTTCACTACAAAGCCTTTTATTTGCTTCATGTAGATTTCTTCTTCAAGATCCCCATGTAGGAATGTTTTCTTCACATCCATCTATTCCACTTCAATATCAAAAGCAGCGGCCAATAGATAAAAGAAATATAATAGAGATTAGCAATAGGAGAAAAAATCTCACCAAGTCAATTCCTCTACCTAGGAATAACCTTTTGCTACTAACTTGGCTGTATTCTACTCACTTTACCTTATGCATTAAACTTCAACTATGACTTAACCATTTTCTACCAATAGATTTTTCTTCGAATTTTGGAAAATCAACTATATCACATACCTCATTCTTATCCAGAGGCATCCATTTTCTTCAACCATGGCCTTCTTCATAGTTTACTATCCTCTGAATTCATGTCAGGGAAGACATGAATTCAGAGGATAGTAAACAAAATTGGAACGGAAATCAAGTGGACTATGCCTTTTTGGTTTCCTTCTTTCTCTCTTGATCTCACGTCTTTGAGGTATGAGGGTTTACATGCCTTCTTCTACCTCATCTTCTTGGATGATTGATTCATCATCAACTCAAACTCTATTTTCTCAAGTTCTTCTTTCCTTGGTAGGAATTCATGTTTGGAAACATCTTTACCTCTCTAAAACAACATCTTGACATAAACAGTCTTCTTATTTTATGGGTTCAAAGCTTATAACTTTTCACACAATCTTTATAACCCGATAAAGATACATTTTTCCTCCTTATTATTCGGCTTACTCCTATTTTCCTTTGGAACATGGCCATAAGCATCTGACAAACACTCTAAGATATTCAGAGAGTGTTTCTTAATTACCATCCCATACCTCATGTGGATTTTATTATCCAACGTTGATGAGGGTGATCAATTGACCAAGTAACATGTTGTACTTGCTCTAGAAATTCTTGTCCTATTTCGGCAGATTGAGCATACTCCTTGCTTTTCCATCATTGTCTTGTTCATCCTTTGCAGCTCCATTCTGTTTAGGAGTGTATGGAGTAGTCTTTCCTTGCTATACCACACTTCTTCTGAGAGTTCTTGAATTCATTTCCTTGAAATTCCCCACCATTATCTGTTCTCAATACCCTTTATTTTCTTCTGCAATGCGATTTTCTACCGGATCCTTAAACTCTTTAAATTTATCTATACCTCATATTTATTTCCTAGAAAATAAATCCATGTGTTCCTTAGAGAAATCATCTATGAATGAAACATAATACACAGAGTTACCTAGGGATGGAAGAGGAACATATTGACACATGCATTTGTGTATCAATTCTAAGATCCCTTTGCTCTTATGGCACCAAATGGGAATCTTACTCTATTATGTTTACCATATATGCAGAATTCACATAAATCAAAATCCAGTGCAATTGGGCCTACTTTCCAACCCATACCTTTGTTGTGTGGTCTTCAAGGCCACTTTTCTCAATATGTCCCAATCTTTGATGCTGGGATGAGTCTTCTATTTCGAGGACAATATTGGTCTGTCTTTTATTCCTTTGCTCAGGGGACAATAGGGCTATTACACCCATTAGTATAAATGCTTACCAACATGCAGTTCACACCAAACTCCCTCATCAACACCATTGCTCATCATTACCATCTTCAAAGTGTTCTTTCCAAATAAAGTATCCACTCATGCATCTTCCATATTTCTTACATATATTAGGCTCTGGCTAGTTTTGGAATGTTCATAACCCCTGAGGGAGAGTTCTAATCCTTCAATATTTTAGCAGCAACTTAACCTTCCACGTCCCAAGATTTTGGCTGTAGTCATCTCCTAGAATACATCACCACCATCATTATTTTCATATTGGAGAACCACTCCTTGTGAGGTGTCATATGGTATGACACACCTAGTCCCCGATCAACCATACATCAGGGTGTGCATGTGTGCCTAGATGCGAGGTAAACATCACACCTCCTTCTTGATTAGAGTTTTTAGCCTCTCCCGATGAAAGAGGTACTATCAGATCCCTTTGGTTTTATCAACGATCTTAGACTTGCAATCTTTCTTATAATCATACATTTTACCACACTTCCATCATTTCCTCAAGATTTTCTTGGAGACTTAGAATCTGCATGATTTGATCTCCCCCCAAATTCTTACTAGGATTCTTGTCTTGAGTGTGACCTCTTACAAATAAAGAATATGTGTTGTGACTATCCATGATTTTCCATCTCATCTCTTAGGATAACAAGGATGAAAGCGCATCCCTCATGCTTACAATATGGATTGAGTGGTACCACAATTACAACCCAGAGATTATCCCAAAGAGTGCAGGAAAGACATAACAAAAATGTGCACTTATCTATGCTATGATAAATAATATTAACAGATCAAGGTTGACTTACCAGAGTATTAGATGCATTTAGATGTTCTGTCACGAGATCTCCATCTTCCATCCTAAAGATGATACAGCTTCTTTCGAAAAAAAAACTTATTTACCAAGGACTTTGACTAATACAAATTCCCAAACTTATTCCATAGTTCCTTGTTGTAGATTCTCCTGCTGAGACATTCAACAAAATAGAATCTTCCAGGCAAAAGTCAGATAAGTACTCCTTGTTCTTGTCAACTTCTCCCAATCTTCCTTGACATACCAGTAACTGGTGTAATAGTAGTTGTGTACTGGTAGGTTGTGTTCTAGTAGCCTGTGTGCTAGTAGGCAGTGTACTGATGGTTGTGTACTAGGATACACATTGATCCATTTTTCTTTGTCTACAGAAGGTCCTCCATCTTGTATGAGCTTCCATTGCTCAAATTTTTACCGTTGAACTTCTCTATCTTGATTCTAGATAGGCTTTCATGCATTCTCTTTCTATATAGTCTCCTTTTATAAAAGCTCCCCTAAACCGGGTTTTATCCACCCAGGACCAAGATAAAATTGATCCCTCTCTATCAAGAAGAGCAGGCCAAACCATAGCATGAAGGCACATCCCCTCTGAAGAGCCAAAAATGAGCTCTAATACATGAAGTTTTAAGCACAGAAGTAAAATAAATGCATATGGATTTAAACAAAGCGTAGAATTAATCAATTGGCTCCGTCACATGGTGGAGAGATTTGTCATAGGAAACCCTCCAGCCCAGGAAAACCTTTCTGCTATATTCATTATGCTCAATTTCTGCATTCACCCATATAATATATACTACAATTTTTTAGGAATTTTGTAAGATGCAAGAACCTAATCCCATGAAATCAGTTAATTTGAAACCTAAAAATATGTCCATTTAAGGTGCTTAAAATAGCCCAAAAAATCGGGTGGGTGTGACAGGGGGCCATGCAGCTGGGATTCCTAGGAAGCGTTAAGTTCTTTTGTAACACAAGCACTACTGGAGGGATCGTCCCGGTGGCAGTTATTAAGAACCTAGCAGCCCACACACATGCAAAGATATATCATATGATCTTCCCATCTCTCACTCTTCCTCTCTTTCCCTCTCTCTCTCTCTTCCACTATCCCCCCCTCCTCTCTCTTTACCTTTATCTACCTCCCTCTCTTTCCTTCTCCTCTCTCTCTCTCTCTCTCTCCTCTCTCTCTCTCTCTCTCTCTCTCTCTCTCTCTCTCTCTCTCATCCTTCCTCTCTCTCCTCCCCCTCTTCTATCTCTCCTTATCCCTATCCCGCCCTCTCTATCTTCCCTCTCTCTCTTGTTCTCTATCTCCTCTTGGAGATATTGAAGGGAGAGAGAGAGTGATAGAGGATAGGGTGAGGAAGAGAGAGATTGATATTATGGATGGATTCAAGGGAGAGGGAGGAGTGAAGAGAGATAGATCATGTAAAGGAGAGAGAAGAAGAAGAAGAAATCCTAGCTAGGAGAGAGATATTGAGAGAGAGGAGAAAGAGGCTTACAAAGAGATAGAATTATAAAAAGAGATATAGATGCTAAAAAGAGAAGAGGAGAGTGGGGAGAGAGAGAGTAGGTAGGATGATTGAGTGAGAGGTTAGGAGGGAGAGAAATAGGGAGTGAGGAGAGAGGGAGTAAATGTAGGAGAGAGAGGGGGAGGGATAAAGGAGTGTGAGAGATGGATGGGAGGAAACAAAGAGTTAGAGAGAGACATCTCAGAGAGACATAAATAGATGGGAATGGAGAGAGGAGAAATGAGGAGAGAGAGAGGAAGGAGGGAGGGAGAGGAGAGAGTAAGAGTGAGAGAGAGAGAGAGAGAAGAAACATATAGGAAGGAAGGACAAAGGGAGAGAGAGAGAGAGTGTGGTAAAATGAGGGGTGTTGAGAGAGAGAGAGAGAGAAGTGAGAGAGAGAGATGGGGAGAGAATATAGGGAAAACTGAGGAGGAGGGAGAGAGGCTGAGGAGAGAGAGAAGCAGAAGGGGAGATAGAAATTGGGGTGTGAGTGTGTGAGAGAGAGGATTGGGAGGAAAGAGAGAGAGAGAGAAAGGAGAGAATTAGGACACAAAGAGTGAGGATATAGAAATTATATGAGGAGAGATAGAGAGGAGAGAGAGAGGAGGGAGAGAGTGGTAAGAAGAGAGATAAAGGGGAGAGTAGGGAGAGAGAGAGTGGGGGGAGTAGGGAGAGAGAGAGAGAGAGAGAAAGGAGATCGGCCGAGAAAATAGGGAGAGAGGGGGTAGGGGAGAGAGAGAGAGAGAGGGAAAGGGAGGGAAGTCAGTAATAGGAGAGAGGTAGATAGAGAGAGAGAGAGTAGGAGGGAGGAGAGAGAGATGGAGAGAGGAGAGAGAAGTAAGAGAGGATCAAGGGAGAGGAAGTTAAAAGAGGGGAAGAGAGGGAATGGAGAGAGAGAGAGAGAGAGAGGAGGAAGAGGGAAGGAAAGAAATAGTGGGAGAAAGAGAAGTGGGTTAGAGGAGAGGGAAAGAGAGGAGAGAGAGAGGAAGGAGGGAGAGTGCACAGGAGAGAGAGAGAGGAGTGGAGAAAGAGAGATAGAGAGTGATTGAGGGAGAGAGAGGCTGAGGACTAAGGGAGAGAGAGAATCATAGAATTAGGAGAAGAGAAGGTGGATAGTGTTAGCGATATTTCTTGTCTCGAGACAACAAATAGAAACAAGAAAATGAAAGTCCCGAATCCCTGAGAGTCAATAGTGACAAATCCATATGGGAGACGTGGGGAGAATGTCGGCGTTATGAGGAGAGTCCCAGGCAAGGAAAGCGTCAGCCGGTGTTGAAGCCAGCCGGGATATGAGGATCTAGGGGCCAGTGATTAGATGCCGCCTGAAATTGCCGATCCATGAAATAGCCGAATCGATGGGAACCAGGCGCTGTCGATCATGAGTGGGGCCAGAGGAGCACCATAGTCTGCGGGAGCGATTGTCAGCTGGCGGAGGTCAAACTCAGCCGGAAAAGTCGGGGTTCTTGGAGGCGAGGGAACGGTTGCATCAAACAACTAGCGATGTCGCGTCGTGATATCCAGGCACCAGGTGTGGGACCACAGTCGGCCGGAGGGCGAGGGTGCGGCGAGGGCTTCGCGTGAGGAACGGACGTTGGCCAGTCCAGCGACCATGAACCATCATGGATCGAAGAATCACATGAGTCCGGAGATCTTTACGTGCACGATGCGCGTATGACCCCAAACCTCGAAACATCGGTAAAGCCTTTGAGGCTAAGCCTGGTCCTAGCACTGGTCCGTCGGCGAACTGGTAATGGAGGACCGTGGTGCATAAAGCGAGCCAGGTGGGGCCATTAAAGGGATTTTTCGCGTTGGGCTTACGAAGTCCTCCCGATGAATCCAAATCCATCGATGAAACTTCGGAAGTAGCGTTGGACAAGGGTAAAATGCAAAAGAATGGGTTAAAACCCACTTGTCCTAAGATAAAGGTGAAAATGTATGCGTGTTTAAATAGAAATCCAGATCTGGACGGGCGGGGATTAGAAGCGTAGGATCAGCGGCGCCACATTGGATTCGGGCCCCAGCCTTTTCTGCCTTTAAAGCCCGAGGGTCGGGAATGAAGGCACTACCTCTTCAACGGTGCCCGATTAAATGGGATCAGCGGTATAAAGGTTCGGACCCCTTTCTGCCTTCGCGGATCGAGTCGGGGATGCATCTCTCGTGGTATCGGTCAGCCGGATCAATGGCGCTGGTATGTTAGAATATACGCTGCGTTTAATAGCGTGACCCCTTTCTTGTCGTGTCATCTTGTACCATCCTTCTCCTTCATCTGTTCTCCTCCGGCGTGCGATGAGGCTCTACTCGCTATCCTTTCTCATCATCCACTCCACCTTCCGAAAGGCCTCCGCCGTCCTGCCATGTCCGCTCCCTTCCGCCTTTCCACTTTCTACCCATCCTTGGACCCTCTTATCTTCTACCACCTCATCACCTCTCATATTACCCTCGCAGTGTTGACGCCATCACCTCCATTTCCCCTTCCACGTCAAGCATACCAGTTCCTCCACGCCTTATCCATGGTATCCATGCTCCAAGTGGCCGGTCGCGAGGTCTTCTACCGCGTCGAGAGGAAAGGTTATTAAGGTCGTTCCAAATCCCAATGAAGCAATTATTATTGCCATGAAGGTGGTTGAACGTCATCTTCTTCCATAAATAGATGGCCAGGAAAGGATGGCCGTGCAGCCGGTGATATTCCTTCTCCCGATTCGTCTATCAAACCAACGTAAAAGGCCAGGTCAGCAGGTCCATTCGTTTGTCGCCAGTGCAAATCATAGAATGCGCATCTTATGATTAATGCGAGAAGACATCTGGTATAGAATGTTTTTAATGCATCGTCTCGGTTGTGTTGTTGTTGTTGTTTTGAGTATATGTAGGCGTTTTTTTTTTTTTTTATTTTTGTAAGCATCAATGGTTTAGCAAGGCTCCTGGTTGTAAAAGCTTTAATGAAGCATTTATTATCTACGGTTATGTATGAACTCTTGGACTTCTTGCCTTATGTATGTCAGTTTTTCTTTCATATGAACTCTTGAGACTTCTTTCCTTATGTATGTCAGTTTCTTTCATGTCTTTGTTTAAACTGTGTTAGAGCAACTCGAAATTGGAGAATCCAGTCGAGTTGTAGCTGTTATAGGATGATGTAGAATTTGATCACTGTGACAGTTGCATTGTCTCTGACCAGTCCTTGTGATTTTCCTAACGCTGAACAAATTGGAATTGGAGAATCCAGTCAAGTCCCTTTTTCAGTATCTCGAAACCCTGAACCAGAGGATCTCGCTTTCAGAGTTTTTCTTCTAACAAATTACCGAGAGCCTGTCGCCCGAAGTAGTTTGTTCACTCTTCTTATCAAGTCCTCCACCTGCTCATCTTTTAATCAACCCACTAGCTGAAGTTAGGATTCTAGACCTCCTTTGTTACTTACGTGCCAGACCCAGTACCTGAGTTAGAGTAATATCTCCTCGAGTCTTTATCTCCATTTGATCACCCCTTTATAAACAAATCGTGACATTAAACTGATGGGTGTCGGGCTCTGCTCCTGCAAGAATCCAGGAGTGACTTCCGTCGCCAACAGATAGAATACATAAAGAGTGAGCATGGTAGAGAGAGATAGGGAGAGAGAAGGGGGTAACAATGGGGGAGATAAAAAGGGGAAGAGGGAGACACAAATAGTAAGGAAGAGAGGGTAGAGAGAAAGGGAGAGAGAGAAAGGGAGATAAAGAGAAAGAGGGAAGGAGAGAGCAGTTGGGGAGAGAGAGGGAGGGAGGGAAAGGGAGGAAAAGGGGGAGAGAAAGAAAGGGGAGAGAGAGAGAGAGGGAGAGGGAGAGGCAGAGGGGAAAAAAGGGATATTTTATGTTAAGAAGAACCTGTGCGTGTTCTTATTCCTAATAACGCACGCACGCGCTTTAGGAACGCGTGTGTGTTCCTAAAGTGTGCATGCGTTATTTTAATTTCAATTTTTTTAGGAATCTGTGCACATTCCTGAACATGTGTTTCTTAGGAACGTGCAGGCATTCTTGAGAAAGTGCACACATTCATGGGAATGTTCCTGCGTGGCTCGTTGAGTGGAGATTTGGGGTTTACATAACCTGCCACATCAGGAATGCGTGCACATTCCTAGAAACACGCACACGTTCCTGCGTGTGCACGTTCCTGCTCACCTTGTTGTCGCTTTTTCATCCACCAACTTTGTTCACACACCGATATTCATTTCTAGCTACGCTTGCATCATTTAGAACTTGCAACGAGGAGATAGAAGAATATGAACTGAGAAGAATTCTATGTTTATTTTTCAAACAAGAACAAGTTAAGGATGAGATGCATGTGATGTGACATTTTTCTATGTATGAACATGTAAGGTAGGATAACTCAATTAGGCATGGATATTTGAGTATCCTGCATAGATTTTTAAGTCCGACAAAAAAAATGGTGGATATATTAAGGATGTTTTACATCACCACCAAAAAAATAAGTATATTATAGGTTGTGGAATCCTTGAGATAAACTGACATTAAAACCAATGTCAAATTTTCAAATTCTTCATATGGTCCCATATATCCTACATAATCTCATGTGGAGGTAAATAAAAAATATTCTAGTTGGTTCTATTATTTACACTTGATTATTTCAAGGAACACCATGCATGTCGCTCAATTCATGGTTGTATTCTAGTTTATTCTATTTCAAGGAACACCATGTATGTTTCTTAATTCATGGTTGAATATTTGCATTAACGATGATTATTGATAATTTTTTACATATTATATTTGAACTGTTCCTAAGAATGGTGATTAATGAATTATCTCATTCCATCATTTTAATTCACGAATGTCAAATTTTTCAATTCTTCATATGGTCCCATATATCCTACATATAATCTCATGTGGAGGTAAATAAAAAATATTCTAGTTTGTTCTAGTATTTCAAGAAACACACCATGTATGTTGCTTAATTCATGGTTGTATTATAGTCTATTCTATTATTTATACTTGATTATTTCAAAGAACACCATGTATGTTGTTCAATTCATAGTTGAATATTTACATTAACAGTGATTATTGATAATCTTTTACATATTATGTTTGAATTCTTCCTAAGCATGGTGATTAAGGAATTATCTCATTCCATCATTTTTATTTTGTGAGGATTAAAAAAAAGGTTTGATCCTTACCCTTTCATTTAATTATAATATTTCCAAAGATTTAAAGATTACATATTATAAGATTTGAAATATGGATATGTGCATGCATTTCATTTAATTATAATATTTCCAAAGGTTTAAAGATTACATATTATAAGATTTGAAATATGGGTATGTGAATGCATGATATGGTCAATGGATTTTAGTGGATTTTAAAAGGTCTATATGTGTGGCAATAACATACGAGCATGCTATATTGATGTAAATACATATTGTTAAAGTATCATAAAATTTTCCTTGTTTTAAAATCAATCAACACGTTCAGATTTAATACATTTAGATTTAGTAGTGCATATGAATTATTAATAATATTCAATTCAGTTTCTTTAGTTAAATAGCCACAAGTAGAGTGTATCTATTCTATATGCTAGCATGAAGACACATGACCTAGTTTATCAAAAGTTAGCAAGGGTTATGTATTTCCTTTTGACCCCAACGATTTTTTATATGCTAGCATGAAGACACATGACCTAGTCTATCAAAAGTTAGCAAGGGTTATGTACTTCCTTTTTCCTTTTGACCCCAACGATTTTCTATATGCTAGCATGAAGACACGACCTAGTCTATCAAAAGTTAGCAAGGGCTATGTATTTCCTTTATTTTTGAAAATAAAATTTGGTAGTCTTATTTTGTTTAAGGCATAGGATACCCTCAAGTGAGGGTTTACATAATATTTTGATAAATGATCTAAAATTAATCCATTAAACCCTCGTTTGATATTTGTCTAATCCTTAATCAAGTTCCTTCAAAACCTTGGGGTTTATGAAATGTGACTTTAAATCATCTATCAAGGGATATGTACCCTCTAACAAAGGTATAAGTCTATTAAAGGGTTTAAAATGTACAAGTCTAATAAAGGGTTTAAAATTCAACACATGGCCTCCCTTTTAAGGTTTTTTTTTTTTTTTTTAAACTACAACTTTTAAAACTATATGCAAATCCTCCATCTAGATGGAAGACTTAATAATAATGAATTTAATGTTAAACCTTGTTATAAGTTATACTTTTATCATTTTTATTTTTAATACATAATTTAATAATAATAAAATCTTAAATTTATGTGTTTATTTTTCTCTTATAAGGAGAAAAATATATATATAAAAAACTTAAAAAATTCAAAAACATTAATTAAAAAATGCATAATACTTTACTCTTTTAAAGTATATTTTTATTTTTTTATTACAAAACATAAATTTGTTTGGAAACATCTCATACCAATATTGCTTGTACAATTTCTCTTTCAAAATTATTATATATTTCATTTCATATTAAAATATTTGGTGCAAACAAAAGTTGTTGGTTGTCGCTTTTAAAAATTACATAGACAAACACATAATTAAAATAAAATTTGATATAATAAAATTTATTATTATTTAAAAAAAAAAAAACATTCATAGAAATATAATGTAACTCCCTCAAAATTATCTTTTTATTAAAGAAATTTTCTCAATGCATATATGAGTTTCAAGGTATTAAATTCTAAAAACATATAGAAAGTGGTCATAATAATCAATTTACCTCCTTGTCACCCTTTTTAACTACATGCCAACTTATCCATTGGGATTTAGTGGTTTATGGCACTTAATAATTGGAACTATTGACTAACATTATTAGATTTCTCCTACATTATGTAGTTCCAAATAGGCAATAGGCTTCACACCTTTTCCATGACATATACCATGTATATAGGGCATATCCTATCCAAAGGACACTAAATTCTTACATTTTCTACCAAGTATGTGTTATATGTCGATATTACACTTTTTCTACTAATTGCATTCAATGATTAGATGCTTCCATATCAATCTTGTCCATCTTTCCTTATACCTAATATATGGTTCACCTACATCACCAAATAGGCTCACACCTTCTCCATGATATATACCATGTATATAGGGAATATCCCACACCTTCTCCATGATATATACCATGTATATAGGGAATATCCCACACCTTCTCCATGATATATACGTATATAGGGCATATCCCATTCAAAGGACACTAAATCCTTACATTTTCTAGTGTATGCTATATGTAGATATTACACATTTTCTACTAGTTGCATTCAATGATTAGAAGCATCCATAGCAATTTTATCCATCTTTTCTTATCCCTAATATATGGTTCACCTGGGTCAATGTTTTGGACTACATCCACTAATAATGTTGATATTACACATTTTCTACTAGTTGCATTCAATGATTAGAAGCATCCATAGAAATTTTATCCATCTTTTCTTATCCATAATATATGGTTCACCTGGTCAATGTTTTGGACTACATTCACTGATAATGTTGATATTACACATTTTCTACTAGTTGCATTCAATGATTAGAAGCATTCATAGCAATCTTATCCATCTGTTCTTAATGTTTTGGACTACATCCACTAATAATGTTGATATTACACATTTTCTACTAGTTGCATTCAATGATTAGAAGCATCAATAGAAATCTTATCCATCTTTTCTTATCCATAATATATGGTTCACCTGGGTCAATGTTTTGGACTACATCCACTGATAATGTTGATATTACACATTTTCTACTAGTTGCATTCAATGATTAGAAGCATCCATAGCAATCTTATCCATATTTTCTTATCCCTAATATATGGTTCACCTGGGTCAATGTTTTGGACTACATCCACTGATAATGTTGATCTCATCAATGTAGAGTAAAGTTTCCAATTAAAATAAAATTTGATATATTAAAATTTATTATTATTTAAAAAAAAAACATTCTTAAAAATATAATGAAGTTCCTTAATATTAAAATTTATTATTATTAAAAAAAACATTCTTATAAATATAATGAGATTCCCTAAAAATCATCTCTTTATTAGAGAAAAAATCTCAATGGATATATGAGTTTCAAGGTATTAAATTCCAAATTTTGAGATTTTTCTTCCCAAATTTCTATAGAACATGGTTATAATAATTGGTTTCCCTCCTTGTCACCCTTGTTAACTACATGATAACTTGTTCATTAGAATTTAGTGGTTTATGGTACTTAATATTTGAAACTATCAACTAACATTATTAGTATTCTCCTACATTATGCAATTTACCAAATAGGCTCCACACCTTCTCCATGCATTATATCATGTATATAAGGAATATCTCATCCAAAAAACACTAAATCCTTACATTTTATATGTGCTAGATATTACACTTTTTTTACTAATTGCATTCAATGATTAGAAGCATCCATAACAATCTTGACCATCTTTCCTTGTCCCTAATATATGGTTCACCAAAGTCATTTGTTTGGATTACATCCACCGATCCATGTTGATCTCATCAATGTAGAGTAAAGTTTTATTTTCTGAGGCGATGATAGTGCAATGGAACTAGGAAATGCCAATCAAATTCTCAAAAGTTTCATGGATGATATTGTTGAAATAGTTTCTTATGAAAAATCCCTATTTTGAAATTTGGAAAAGTTACTTCAAATGTTGTTCACGTGATATTTTTATCAATACCCATGCCACTTCTTACAATATTATCCATATAAAACCCATATAGATTTCTCATGTGCCTAGTACACAAAGTTTGTGATTGCGCTACCCTTAGTTTGGTTGAGTGCACAATTTTCATAGTCATGCCACTATTTTAATTGGATCCCACATTACCCATCCAAAATTTAGTTTAATTGGAGCCCACTCACCCATATAATTATGAAATTTCATTTAATATTCTTCGTTGTTTGGTTCTAATTCGAGGATGAACTATATTAATATATGAAATTTCATTTAATATTCTTCGTTGTTTGGTTCTAATTCGAGGATGAACTATATTAGAATCATAAGTTGGGAACTTGAACACTATTTTCCTACAAATCATATACCTATATAGAGACGGTGTTTGATTATAATATGAGGATGAACTATATTAGAATCATAAGTTGGGAACTTTCACTAGTTTCTTACAAATCATATACCTATACAGAGACATATTAATCACATTACTAATCATCATGAAAATCCTTCTCATAAATTCATAAACGACATTATTTATAAATTATTGATTTACATATATTTGTCACATGAAATAGAAATACCAATAAGAGAAATGGTTGAAGCTATATTTTGACTTTGTAGATAAATAGTGTAATAATTAACCTACATACAAATTTAAATATGCATATGTCATATTTAACCAAATATTATAACAAGATTTTAAATATAATTATGAACTTACATATTTAGTAGAGGATGAACAAGTAGATTACTTCAAGCTCATACTAGAGGAGGAACTACTTGATGTTGAATTAGAGCATTATATAAGAAACTCTACAAAGGCATCACTTATGAATGGGAATCAAAAGTCTTCTAATAAATATATGTGATCTTTTGCACAATAAGAAATTTATGAAGTTTAGGTTATTATTAGATGAACTTATTAAGAGAGTCAAATGAGGACAAATAATTCAATGAACTTGCCATTGTTTATACAATCTTGCAAAAACATTGAAAACTAGTTAATTAAAACAATAAAATGGGGTTATTGTAAGGGTGAGGATTTACAGTGTCAAGTGATTAGAATTATAAGGCTTAAGGGATGATCCTAGGTTAGGGCTTATAAGTGTTAAGAGTTAAAGTAATTAAGGGTTCGGTTTATGAGCTAGAGGGGATTGGGATTAGGTGTGACGTTATAGGTGTTAGAGGTTGGGGATTAGGGGTTATATATAATACTAGGGAGTATAATTTAGGGGTGATAAGTTATGAGTTTTGGATGATAGTTGCATATATGAGTTAATTAACATTGATAGTAGTCAAGGTTTAGGGCTATGAGTTATGGAGCTTAGGTTTCATAAGTGTTAGGGTTTATGGTTTAGGGGTGATAGACGAAAATGACTTAAGATTACCCCCATCAATTTCTATGAGGCTTACTCCTAATCAAGATAATGATAGCAATGACTTCAGATTCCCCCTTAATAGTTTATATGAGGCTTGCTAATAACCAATATAATGACTTCAATGACTTCAAATCCCCCCCTATTAGTTTCTATGAGGATTTCTCATAACTAATATAATGATGAAAATTGCTATATGTATGTAGGACTAGAGGTTATAAGGTTATAGGGATTAAGCATGGCAAGAATTAGGGTTAGGGGTTACAACACAAAAACTCGATTTCTGCTAGAAAAAAATCAACCAGAGGGTTTGAGGGCTATAGAGATGGAAATCAGTGATGCTACAACCCCATATTGTAGTTGTGTAATTAAGGGTCAAAGATTATATATAATATGAGTTTTAGGGAATAGGGTTACACAAGTTAGGGGTTATAGTGCTTTGGGGTTAATCTTTGATAGTGGTTAGAAGTTATAAGGTTGATATATAAGGTTGGAGCCATAGAATTTAGGGAGTTGTAGTTTCTTTCATGTTGGATCCTGATAATATGGGGTTGTAGCCTCCTTCCAGTTGCAGCTAGAGAATTTGGAAGTTGGTGCTTCATATGAATGAATTCTTGATATATATAAGAAAGCATTATGTGGTTTTCTCCCATTTGGGTTTCCACGTAAATACTGGTGTACTATGTATTTGATGTGATGTTGTTGATGTGGTGTTGCTTGTGATTATATGCTCATGATATATTGAATGTAATCATAGATGATGCATTGATGATAAAATGTTGAACATTGTTGATAAAGTGAAGGAATATATAGTGTGGTTAAAAGTGGTATAAATTGCTCATATTGATTCACCCCACCCACCCACCCACCCCCCCCTTCTCAGTATTCCAACAATTGGTATCAGAGCCGGTTCCTTCAAGAAACAATTTAACCACTGGAAGGTAGATCATGGAGTACAATATGAATCAAGTACCAATGTTAAATGGTCATAATGGTCTGGACTATGAGTCATGGAGCAAAAGGACAAAAACATTTTTGCAGGCACAATGATATGATATTTGGTATTCAGTTGTTACAAGATACAATGCTACAAAGAAACCAAACACTGCAGCCAAGAAGGAATTGAAAAGGAACAACAAAATAACAATGGATTTTATCTTTGAGGGATTGCCTGATTCAGTAAAGGACAAAGTGGGAAAATGTTCATCAGCTAAAGAACTATGGGATAAGTTGCATAATATCTATTATTCTCCCATTATAGAGTCATATATGGATAAAGAAGATGCAGGTATAGAACAAGAGGTAAGATGTTCATCATATCAGACAGATTCAGAAGAAAAAGAGTTTGTAGTCAACAGAAGTGAGTTATTTTTCTTTACTTGTGAAGAGCACGAATATATTGAAATTGAATGCCCTCATTTGAAGATTGAAAGTGATGAGATAGAACAACCCAATGAAATAGAAGATAATCCTAAGATTGAAAAGGAAAACGATATTGAAGCAAAATTAATCAGTGCTTTGGATGAACTAACAAAAGAAAGGAAGAAGAACAGTCACTTGAGGAACAATTCGCCAAGAAGAATTCTCAATAAAGTTTTGAAGAATCCCAACATGTCATCATGAAACTAAAATCTCAGCTAGAAGAAGTCAAAAACATTGAAGAAACATACAAAAGTCAGATGGAAGAGAAGCAGTGTTTGGAAGCTGAAATAGAAGCGCTAAGAAAGGAAGCAATAAAAGAGAAGTAGTGTTTGGAAACCAAAAGAAAGGAAGCGAAAAAGAGAGAGAATATACCGACAAATCATCTTAAGGAAATAATCGATGACTTAAATCAGCTTGAAGCAAAATTTGATCAAGAAGAGAGAAGACTTGGAAAAGAAATCATTTCCTTGAAGATCGAACTTGAAGAAACAAAGAGGACAGAAGAAGTTGGGAAGAGTCAGATGATGAAGAAAGAAGAAGAGGTTGAGAATATTGAAGAAGAAGTTGTTGCATTGAGAATCAAAGTCATAAATCTCGGCACGAATATTGAAGAGAGAGAAATATCCACATCATCCACAAAGATTTTTGAAGAGAAGCCCTCCAAGTTGCTAGAAAAGAAGAATCAAGAGAAGAGTAAGAATTATGAAAATGTACTCAAAGGAAGGAATCATGGTAAACAAGAATCAAAGAAGAATGAGTATAATAGAGATACATATTCAACAAGACCCACCACATTCAGGGAACAAAGAAGCTTCAACCATGATGAAGAAATCCACAGAAGAGAAGATCATGATCATCCAAGGCAGGAATTCAAAAGTATTATACAACAAACAAG
>SNQJ01S0031935.1:55700-74530 GCA_010110895.2 Picea sitchensis | reverse complement strand
GTGTTGAATTTTAATATGAGATGATGTGTGAGATCAATCAATTATTACAAGGATGAATGTGCCATATATAAAGAACATATGATGACCATCCATGAAAGGATGCGTCCCTTGGATAATAAATAACTACTTATTTATTATATATATTTATACCTTATATTATAAATATATTATATTAATAATATTATTTAATAATTAATAATTATTAATCTGGGAGTAACTACTTATTTATTATATATATTTATACCTTATATTATAAATATATTATATTAATAATTATATTTATTAATTAATAATTATTAATCTAGGAGAATGTCTTCCCGATGCTGTCCAAACATCAACACTCCCTCTCAACGAGGGAGACATTATGCATCATGCCAAGCTTGTCTCTAAAGTATACAAACTTCACCCTAGACTCGTGACACCCGTCTGTCAGTCCTAGGAGATGCCTCTCTCCCACATGAACCAAGGGAAAACTCCCTCTGTGGATCTCCCTCTAAGCCAACTAAATCTCTCCGAGATCATGCTCACTCTAGGTCCTCATGTGATAATATCTATCATCTTGAATCTTTATCATTCCTAATCAAATCAACATGACTAAGGACAAATACCACACCAAGGACATTCACCACAGGTACACCCTTGTGAGTGAATGTCAGTCTGATGCTATATGACACATGGAAATCACCTCAAGTACTTCAAGTCCATATCACTCCTTGTCATGATCAAGGAAGGACTATTCCTGGGCCCATTTACCATAAGTATAGCCTTGTGATAAATGTATCTTATCTCCCTTGGTATGCAACCCAATCTAGGAGAAGGTATGCCTAATGCTTACTAGGTCCATTCACCATAGGTACATCCCTGTGAGTGAACGTCTACCCGATGTTGAAACATCAACACTCCCTCTTAACTAGGGAGGTATTCATAACAACCAACTAAATGTACTCAAACCTGCGCACTCAACTGAGTGTCCGCAGTTGTCACACACTCAATATAGTGTCCCGTGACTACAAGGACCATTTTTCCTGATCAAATCATCATTTGTGCCACATAAAGAATGTCAGTCCTTCCATATTTTGAAAGTTACACCATGGGATACATGGACCATTCTTCTAATCAGGTCACTACATGTGCCATAGAAGAATGTCAGACCTTGACCTCTTTTTCTAATCAGGTCACCATATGTGTCATAGAGAAAATGTCAGTCCTGTACCAACCTCCCTAATCAGATCACCATTCATTCCATAGGGGGCAGACCATTCATGTTGATCAGGTCACCATATTTTCCATAGGAGAATGTCAGTCCTGGACCATTTTCTGCAAAAAATGTCAATCCATGGTACATCAACAATCTTTCCAACCTGGACCATTCTCCACAAGGAGAATGTTAGTCCAAAAATACACTGACTATCCATAATTCAATAATATCATAACTCCCTCTCAACCAAGGGAGTAATCTCCACAAGCCCCAACTTGTCCCTGAAGTATACAAACTTCCCTTTGGACAAGGGCTTCATCAGAATATATGCTATCTGCTCATCGATTGATATGTACTATAGCTTCACTTCTCCCTTCTAGATTTTATCACGGATGTAGTAGTACTTGATCTCAATGTGTTTCGACTTGTCATGTAACATGAGGTTCTCTAGAAGCTTCACACAAATTTGATTATCATGGTCGAATCCAACACCTGGTCAAATAGTCCAGAAACTAGCTTACGTACAAGAATAACAAGTTGCAATATACTCTGCCTTTGCAGTTCTGAGTGCGACAGATTGATGTTTCATGCTAGCCCAAGATATCATAGCATAGTCAAAACTAAAACATACACCAAAAGTACTCTTTCTGTCACTTGCAGTCCCTGCCTAGTCATAATCTGTATATCCCTACAATTTTACATCACTATTTGACATATATTAAACCATATTTTAGCATGCCACACAAATATCTCAAAAAATGCTTTGTGGCTATCCAATTCTCATGTATTGGTTCCACCTGGAAATGGATCAACGTGTTCAAAAAAAAGCAAATGTCTGACCTGGTATTAATAAAATACATCAATGATCTAATCAACCATATGTACATAAAAGGATCCACCAAATCTGATTTAGAGTCTCTCAGTTTCTTTAGGTTCGTCACCATGGGAGTGGTCATGGACTTGCAGTCCATCATCCCAAATCTCTGAAGGATCATGATAACATACTTCTCTTGACCAAGGAAGATCTCACCTGGCTTCTGCCATACTTCTAATCCCAAAAAATAATGTATCAAGCTAGGATCCTTCATTTCAAACTCTTGAGGCCAACTCCCTCTTACACTTGTCAATGAGCCTTGTTGATGTAATCATCTCTGACATGCACCCAGTTGATGTATACTTCTCCTCACATGCACTGTTGATCAACATAGATTGCTCCAACCTAGAGTAGGCATATGATATCCCCTTGAGTCTCTAATACTGTGCCTGGGCCATTTATCACCAAGTCATCATGGCTTATTTTGTGAGTGAATCTATCATCCTCCTCAACCAAGTCAGCATGGCCAATCTGGGAGGATGTATTCCTGATGCTAATAGCTAGAGAACATCAACTCCTCGGGCCATTATCCTCAGCCAAGTCATCATGACTACTCTGGAGAATGTTTGCCTGATGCTTCCCAAATACCAACACTCCCTCTTGATCCCTACTTCCTTGCAAAAATCACTGAAGTCCCTGCAAGTGTCCTCAACGCCTTGATCTTATTCCCTGTCAGGTTATCTACCTGAATCCTAAACTTTTGGAATTTGCTGAATACCTCATCCTTGGTCTTCATGAAGAAGATCCATGAATGTCACATAGTATAAGAATATCGATAAACTTTCATGTGTCTAGAAGCACCACAGTCTACTAACCAGGTATCCATGGTAACCTTCCTAGAAAAAGGACAAGAACATCTCCATGGAACAATCATTTCCATGGTAACTTTCCCGAAACAAAATAAGATAAAAACAAGAACATTTCCTATTCTAAAGTTTGTTGTAGTGATCCTTGCAAACACACTTCGTATTCATGATATGGATAATGATCAAGGTGGCAACCTTGTGACAATATTTCTCAATAACCCCGTAGATGATGAAGCCTCCATTCACATAGGGCCTTGTCCACATACAAACTTCGTTATCACTATCCATGGATACTACAACCAAAGTCTAAATGAGGTTTTTGTTATATAAGAAATTCTCTATCCTAGAACTCATACAAGTGTTTATACTCCTCATGTAGCTAGAATGTTTTCAATTTTCTCTCGGTATCATTATATACGGGGTTGATTTCTTAGTCACCACACAAAAGGAAAGTATCTTCGAAGCCTCTCAGACCAACCTGCCCAAGAACTCACTACAAATGGTTGCTCACCCTAGCACATAATAGAACAGTGTAAGTCAACCAATCTTCACTGGTCCATGATTGTCCATTGACTTTAGTCTTCAGTAACATGTTGTCATTTGCATTACGAGAACCCATCGCTCATAAAAATTGCACAACCATCTCACAACATAACAGTTTAGGTATATTCCATTCTAACACACTATTTATCTCAATGAATACACTACCCAAGCATCACACTATCTATTCTCACTTTTGTGGATGTGAACAAACCATCACTGAATCTACTTTTGTAACTAAGAAACACGGCGTAGATAGTTTCCAAGGAAACATGTGTCATAGTGTCTTAAGCATGAATAGATCACCCCTCTTGTCAACAATTGGATGCCCCATCACCATGTTAAAAATTCATGATTATTGTGGCTTAGAACACATCTCCATGCATGCCTTGAATCTTGTACAAAGGAAACTATTTCACAACGAAGTACAAATAGGGAGAAACTCTCGAGATGTTAGTTTCAACAATTGAGGATTTGACAAGCAAAAAATTCTCAGAAGCTAGATTTAACATGTAGCACAACCACACTACCCGCTCTGATATGATATTAATACTAACAAATCTCCTTCACATCAAACATTTGAGGCACATACATTCCAGGAGAAAAATTCTTTTTACTCTCTTTCACACCTTTAAATTACTTAATCTTCAATGCAGAAGAACTAGTTGTGTGTACAAACACAAGGGAAACAATCAAACAGTGAACCATGTAAACCTCCACACTCCTCGCAAGATCACAAAGGCACTATGCAACAACAACATATGGAATGCAATTACAACAATAATTACCCTTCACCATTTGTCTCTTACAACCATGCAGTAGCAAATTTACATAATTACCTACAATAAACTACTCTCATTTTCCTTGGCCCTCCCGTGAGGGAGTCAATCCCAGTCCCGCTTTGATACCATGTTGAATTTTTATATGAGATGATGTGTGAGATCAATTGATTATTACAATGATGAATGTGCCATATATAAAGAACGTATGGTGACCATCCATGAAAGGATGCGTCCCTTGGATAATAAATAACTACTTATTTATTATATATATTTATACCTTATATTATAAATATATTATATTAATAGTATTATTTAATAATTAATAATCTGGGAGTATGTCTTCCCGATGTTTTCCAAACATCAACATGACATAGGGATATGCGAGAGAGAGAGGGAGGTAGGGAGGGAGAGATAAAGAAAGGGAGGGAGAGGGAGGAAGGTGGGGAGATACGGGGAGATAGGGGGAGGGAAGAGATAGAGGGATCGAGGTAGGAAGAGAGGTCTAGAGGGGAAGAGAGTGAAATATATAGAGGTAAAGAGAGAGAAGTGAGGCATAGAGAGAAGGATAGAGGTATGTAGTGAAAGGGAGAGAGAACGAGGGGCCTAGAGAGGGAGAGAGATATGGATGAAGATAGAGAGATGTGGAAGAGTAGGGTAGAGAGGGAGAGGTAAAGAGGGATAGAGTGCTAGACGGTGGGAGAGAGGGGGAGAGAGAGAGAATGATATTGAGAGCAAGGAGAGAGAGAGGGGGGGGGAGAAATAAAGGTATAGAAGGAGGAAGGGAAAGAGGGGTAGAGGGAGATGAAGGGAGAGAGAAGAGTAGGATAGATAGTGGGAGGGGCAGTGAGAGATAGAGAGAAGGGGGATAAATATATGGAGGGATAGAGTGGTAGAAGGAGGAGAGAGAGGGAGAGGGAGAGAAGGGGAGAGAGTGAGTGAGAGTGAATGAGAGATATAGAGAAAGAGAGTGGTGGGAAAGAGAGAATGGTAGAGAGAGAGAGAATGGTAGAGAAGGATAGAGATAGGGAGAGTGTTAGGGTCCTAACCCGCACATAGGTAGAACAATATATTCGGATGTAATAAAGGTCAATATTAATAAGGCCTTTCAATAAAATAGAATAAGGCGTATATAAGAAGACCTAATAGAAGCTTCTGCTTCTAGAAGGATCTTCCTCTAGATGCTTCTTTTTAGTATAAATAGGAGTCGAGGGTATGCAAACCCTACCTTGGATATTATTCTAATAGAGCTCTGCTCAACTGGAGGTTGCCCCCTCAAAGAGGCCTGTGAACATTTCTTTCAGATTCAAAGTGCTATTTCTGTTGTTATTCTTATATCATTTCAGTGTTATTGTGGTGAATGTTCTGGTTATATTGCTGTCATTCTACCATTACTAGCATTTTATTTCTGTTCTGCATACATTTTATATCTGGTATATTACAAGTGGTATCAGAGCACTTTCCTCGGTAGAAAGTGTGGGTTAATTTTTTTTCCAGGGTAGAGACGTATTCCGACGTATTTAAGCCACAAAGATATGTCGTTACGTGCATAAACCTGTGGTTGAGGGATTCATACATGCAGGAAATACAAGTGGTACTTAAGCGCACATCTGTTGGCCACCCTTGTCACCCCTGTTGGTACCCCTTCAAGTGGTAGCACATCAAACAACACCTGTGTACGGATCGACCTATATTACCTGAAGCCCTCTTTAGATAAACCGATCGGTCACCTGACTGCTATAGTGTCACCGAGAACAACACTCAGGAATATACTCTCTAGTACTTGGGTAGTCGGGTAGTACGACTAAGGGTACAATCTATCCTCCTTAGTTAGTGCTCTGAGATATTGGGCCGAGTACTACTATTGGACCCTGCACGTATATCAGAGAGCTATAGCATAGGGCAAACCCTTGTCTATAGAACCCTTGAATACCTAACCCTTGGGGATAGAAACATAAACAAATTAAAACAAACAAGATCTATTGGTGCACAACTGTGTTCGGATTGCCAAGTAAATACACATTTCTTTTTGGTTAAGCATTTGGGCATTTCCTCTCTGTAGTATTCTTGAGACCTAATACATTGGATTCATCTCTTCACTCTATCACATTCATCCATATCATTTTTCGGATTTTTTTTTTACCCCGCTCGCCCATTTTCAGTTTTCCCATCCTCATGGCCCATACTCGTAGCCAAGACTTGGAAGCTTGCTTCAACACCTTGCAAGCTGGTCTCATTGAGACCCAACAAGAAGTGAAACAACTCAGTGCCAATGTTGCTGCCATCAATACAACCGTGCAGTCCTCAATGGGGGAAATCAAACAAGACCTCACCACCCAACTTGAATTAGTCTTTTTGGCACTCTGCACCAAACTGCATATCCCTACAGATAACCCTTCCTCTTCCTCACCTCCACATACTGAAGGTGACCATTCCTGTCATTCCCATACCTTGCAGAACCATCACTTTCAATGTGACCTACGCCTTCCGTGGGTGGATGTGACCAAATTTGATGGCTCAGACCCCATTGGTTGTGTAACCCAAATGGACCATTACTTCTCTTTATACGACATTACAGATGACTTGGTCAAACTCCGGTATGGTGTTCTCCATCTAGATCAAGAACGTTGGCAATGGAGAAAAACTTCTCGTCAAGGTTATATTGCTTGGACACACTTTGTGGCAGATCTTTATGAATGCTTTGACACTGACACCAACCATTTGGGCCATTTGACAAAGTTGAAACAATTAGGAATAGTGGAAGACTTTATAGCTGCCTTTGAGCGCCTGGATTTTAGAACAAAGGGCATGTCTGATGCCTTTTTTCGAGAGTGTTTTATCAACGGACTCATGGATGAAATTCGGTCCCATGTCCTCATGGCTCGGCCTGAGAGTTGGGTGGAGGCTACCAAAAGAGATAAAGAAGCACAACAGGTTGTATCTTCTCAAAACTACAAACCCTCCTTTATCCCTCGCCCTAAACTAGTAAATCCCACTATCCCCTCTTCTCCACTAAAGATCCAAAAATTGACCAGGGCTGAAATGGCTGAACGCCAACTCAAAGGCCTTTGTTATAACTGTGATGAAAAATATTTCTCGGGCCACAAGTGTAAAGAACAAAATCATTTTATGGCCATCTCCGAGGAGATTTCAGAAGAAGATGAAGAAACTCCCTCAATGTCCGAGTCACCTAAATCGACTGACATAACCCCTCCCTCCGACCCTCCCGAAGTAGAACCGGTCATTTCCCTCAATGCTCTCACTAGCTTCTCTGCTCCCCAAACCCTCAAGCTAATCAGTTACATCAAGCACCGAAAGGTCATCATTCTGGTTGATAGTGGCAACACCCATACTTTTATTCATTTCCGCATTGCCCAAGAAACTCATTGCTACATCCATGCTGTCAATAATTTCCAAATCATGATTGCCAATGGTGGTTCCATGAAATGTGGAAGGCGTTGTGAAAATGCGTGTCTCCAAATTGGTGACTACCACCTGAAATCCCATATGTTTAATATCGACATGGGAGGTTGTGACATTGTGTTGGGTGCATATTGGCTAAGGAATTTGGGTCCCATTCTCATGGATTTTAAAGACTTAAACATGCAATTTGACCAGGAGGGCCACCAATATAAGTTCCAAGGCATCACCGCCGGTTCACCTGAGATCATTAGTTCCCATCGCATGGAAAAGCTACTCAAAAAGGGTCATTCTGGTGTTATCGCCCAACTCCATGCCATACAAGCAATAGAGACACCCTCGGTACCGCAAGACCTCCAAGCCATCCTTTCTAAACATCAATCGGTCTTTTCCACTCCCCAGGGCCTCCCTCCTTCCCATGGTGTTCATGATCATTCCATTCCCCTTGTACCTGGAAGCCTTCCTCCCAATATCCGTCTGTATCATCACCCCTTTTCCCAAAAAAATGAAATTGAGAAAATGGTCCAAGAACTCCTTAATGCAGGTGTTATCCGCCCTAGTACGAGCCCCTACTCGTCTCTTGTGGTCATGGTCCTGAAGAAAGAAGGTTCTTGGCGAATGTGTCCCGACTTCCGTGCCCTCAACAAACTTACCATCAAAGACAAATTCCCCATTCCTGTCATTGATGACCTCCTGGATGAATTGAGTGGCGCCCAATTCTTCACTAAACTGGATCTTCATTCGGGCTACCACCAGATACATATGAAAGAGGTAGACATTCCCAAGACTGCCTTTAGAGCTCATGAGGGACACTATGAGTTTTCAGTCATGCCCTTTGGCTTGTGTAATGCCCCCTCCACCTTCCAAATCCTCATGAATCATGTCTTTCATCCTTTTCTCCGCCATTTTGTCTTAGTTTTATTTGATGATATCATCATCTATAGCAAAACCTGGACATACCATCTTTCTCATGTGGATCGATTTCTCCATCTACTCTCTCAGCACCAACTTTTCCTGAAATAGTCTAAATGTGCTTTTGGCGCCTCAGAAGTAGAATACTTGGGTCATCTGGTTGGCAAAGATGGCGTCAGGGTGGATCATCTTGTTGGAAAGGATGACGCCAGGGTGGATCCTAAAATATTGAAGCTATGCAAGACCTGCCTCACCCAAAGACTCTTAGCCTGGATTTTCAGCTTTAAATGTGGTATTATCACAAGTTTGTTAAGAATTATGTAAAGATTGCAACACCTCTCAATCGCTTCCTCTAAAAGAACTCTTTCACTTGGACTCCACCGTCGCTTTTCAAACCTTGGAGATGGCTATGTGCACCACTCCAGTCCTCGCTCTTCCTGATTTCACAAAGACTTTGTGTTGGAAATGTGATGCCTGTGGAAATGGAATTGGTACCGCCCCCATGCAAGAGGGCTGGTCGACCTTTGGCCTTTACCAAAGAAGAAACCATCTAAAAGAAATCGGGGTAAATCCATCTATGAAAGTAGTTTGTTGGTTATTCTGCATGTTGTCGATCTATGACATCCTTATCTATTGGGAAACATTTCCAAATTCACACACCATCAAAGCCCCCGGCATTTTATGGAACAATGCATTCCTCCCTAATTAAATAAATGGGTGACTAAACTCTTTGATATGATTAAGAGATCATTTATAAGGGAAAGTGAAAAAGACAATGTGGTTATGGATGCACTTTCCCCGAAAATAAGGAAGATGAAAGATCCCTTTTTTCTCTCTTTCATTCATTGTACCGTATTGGCTCCAAGCCGCTCAAACAGAATGGCTACAAGATCCCAAAAGTTCGAAGCTGATCCACCAATTGTAGTCCAATGCTACAGACTCCCCAGGGTACTCTTGGATCCATGAGGAACTTCGATACAAAGGTCAGTTGTATTAAAGTAAACAGTCAAAAACTTAAATCCACTCCGCAGACTTTCTTCGAGCTTCAAGTGATACACCCACAATAGCACCCTGGTTCACTCTAAACTAAGTAGGATGTGGTCAAACGCTCTTTTGGGAGGGTATGAAACAGACATTTGTAATTTTGTAGCCGAATGTGATGTGTGTCAACACAACAAGGAAAATCGGGCCAAATCACCGCACACTACAACCGCTCTCGATTCCACCTACTGTTTGAAGGATATCTCTATGGATTTTATTACCGCCTTACCCAAATCGGGAAATAAATCTTTCATCATGGTGGTTGTTGACCACCATTCCAAGTATCCCCGCCCACGCCTCTTTCTCAATACCCATTTACAACATCCACGATGGTTCAAATCTTCATGGATCGGTTTCAAGTCATGGCATGCCACACTCTATTGTTTTTGATTTTGACCCAACTTTCACAAGCAAGAAATTTTTGGCAAGAACTGCCCAAGCTACAAGACAATCAATTGCATCTCGGCATAACTTATCATCCCTAGACGGATGGCCAAACAGAATTGTCAACAAGTGTTTGGAAACATATTTGAGGTGTTTTTCCCTCGAAAAGCAAAAAATCATGGCTCTACTGAGCCACCTCCTAGTCAATGGTGGTACAACACCTCCTAACATACAACTACACGCATGACCTTCTTTGAAGTGATATAATGTAAACCACCTCTCATACTTTCCTGGGTGCCTCTCAAGGGGTCCAAAGCATTGACCTAACACTTACATCTTGAGAGTATATTCTCCGTGACTTCAAAGAGAATTTGGTCATGTATGCATAATCACATGAAGAAACAAGTGATCAAGGTCAGCATCAATTTGTAGAAGGGGATCAAAGGTTTCTCCTTGGATCTAAACCTTACAAGCAAACTCTCAAGGTCAGCATTGTCGCAATCTAGCTTCAAATTTTATGGTCCTTATAATAAAGCACTCAACATGTGGGACAAGTCACCTATCAATTAGCTTCTTTGCCCAACCATTCAAGCTACATCCCATTTCCTTTTATGTTTCCATGTTTAAAGAAGGTGATAGAGGTAAGTACAAATTCAAACCAACCCCTTCCTGTGAGTTAGCTGTGAAGAAGGATCCATTTGGACACAACCACAAGCAGTTTTGGACAAACTTGAGCGTCGTTTGCATCAACGCAACATCAAGGAAGTGTTAATCCAAAGGAAATATACAACTCCATTAGATGCCACCTGGGAGCCAACAACCATTCTACAACAATTCCCTCATCTCAAGCCTTGAGGACAAGGTTGCTTTTATGGGTGAACATGTTAGGGTCCCAACCCGCACATAGGTAGAACAACAATATTCGGGATGTAATAAAGGTCAATATTAATAAGGCTCTTTCAATAAATAGAATAAGGCAGATGTAAGAGAACCTAATAGAAGCTAGCTCTAGAAGGATCTTCCTAGATGCTTCTTTAGTATAAATAGGAGTCAGGTAAGGAGAACCCTAGCTTGATATTATTGTAATAGAGCTCTCCAACTGGAGGTTTCCCTCTAAGAGGTCCAGAACATTGTTTTCTGATTCAAAGTGCTATTTATTTTGTTATTCCTATATCATTTTAGTGTTATTGTAGTGAATGTTCTAGTTATATTGTTGTTATTCTCATTACTAGCATTTGTATACATTTTATATTTGGTATATTACAAAGAGGGAGAATGTGAGAGAAAGAGAGAGGTGGGAGAAATATTGATAGAGCGAGATGGAGAGAATGAGAGAAAGGGAGGGGGGGAGAGATGTAGGATATCTCTCTCTCTCTTCTCTCTTCTTCTCTCTTCTTCTATATATATATATATATATATATATATATATATATAGAGAGAGAGAGAGAGAGAGAGAGAGAGATGAATATGATAATGGAGGGGTAGAGAGGGGAGGGAGGAGAGAGGATACGAGGATAGAGGGGAAACGAGAGAGAGAGGTTTATAGAGAGAGAGCAATGGGGAGAGAGGGGAAACATAGAAGGAGAGATACAAGGCAAGAATAAGAATGAGAGAGAGAGGGATATATATATATATATATATATATATAGTGAGGGATCAAGGGAGAGAGGGAGAGTGGGGAGGGGGAATCTTGAGGGAGGTATCAAGGGAGGGAGGGAGAAGGAGAGAGAGAACTATAGGGTGGGAGAGGGAGGAATGTGAGAGAGAGAAGGTGGTATAAAGAGAGAGGGGGAGAAAAGAGAGGGGGGGTGGGGGACCCATTGGGAGGGAGAGAGAGAGAGAGAGAGAGAGAGAGAGAGAGGGAAGAGAAGAGAGGGAGACAAAGAGGGGAGATGGAAAGGGGGAGAGAGGAGCAAGAGATAGAGAGAGAGAGAGAGAGAGAGAGAGAGAGAGAGAGTTGACAACATAAATGTGCATTCATGTTCCTAATAGTGCACGCTTTAGGAACGTGTGCACATTCCTAGAGCTAGAGGTGTGTTCTTTTGAATTCAATTTATTTTGGGTGAGAGTGAAAACATTAGGGTATGTGTATGCTGACTTGATTGCCTCAAATTAGGCTTAGATGACAAACCTAGTGGTTCGGGCTACAAATTGGATAAAAAACTCCATTTTTTTTGAATACCTCTATATATATCCTGCCTTTGACATTATTTTCTATAGGCTAAACACCAATTGTTGAAGACACTACATACATAGATAGAGAGTCACCTATGCAAATTCCATATATATATATATATATTTTAAATTAATATTGTTTCCTATTTTTAATATATTTGTCTCAGATATCAAAAATCCTAGAATACATAATTGCCTTTATTTCTCATATAACTTTTTCTTGAATTAACCATTTCTCAAATGAGTTATATGCTACACTAGAGGAGACCGATATCTAATATCCGATTAAAAAAAAATGATCATGTCAAGACCCTCTTACCCCGTGACCTAACAAAAGACGTTTTAATTTTATGGATATGTTGACTTTGATAATTTAAAAAAATATAAAATTAATATTATAAATTTCAAAATACACTCCACACAAGAAAAACTGGTTCTCTAAAAGTATACAAGTTTTGGAACAAAATTCCATCACAAAGGTACTCAACACTTGCACAAAAAAAAACATACCAGTCAACACTTGCACGAACAAAAACATATACCTCATATTTTTTTGGAAAAATAAGATACCACTATTAGAAAAATTCAAATTTGACATAGTTATTCACAATTTATATGAATAAAAGTTGTATATTCATAAATATAATTCAATTTCCTATGTTTCATCTTCTTACACCATATTCAAATTCATTGTAAAAGTACCTTGAATAATCCCTCCAAGTTAACAAATAGTTTTCCAAGTTTTTCCAAGTTTGCATTGTCATGAGAGACCATCATTAGCTTGCACTCACCCATAATTTTATGGTTTAATGCATATAAATTTTCTCTTTGATGTATTGGCGCTCTATGTAAGTAATCATTTTCTCACAATCTTTCCTCAACTTCTATATTACCTTATTGTGTTTGAAGTATCAAATGCCTAACCAAGATTCTTTGGAGATACATGGACCTCCAAGTTTTTCCAAGTTTTCATTGTCACAAATGCGTCATGAGAGACCATCATTAGCTTGCACTCACCCATAATTTTATGGTTTAATGCATATAAATTTTCTCTTTGATGTATTGGTGTTCTATGCAAGTAATCATTTTCTCACAATCTTTCCTCAACTTCTATATTACCTAATAGTGTTTGAAGTATCAAATGCCTAACCAAGATTCTTTGGAGATACATGGACCCCAAACTATACATGCATACACCACTATTGTTTATACCAACGTTGAGAGAAGCTTCCTCAATTTCCAACTCTACAATTGACTTTTTTTAATTTATGTTACACATTTCTTCACACAATACTTTCATCTGTAACACAAGAATAAATTTTAAGGCCCAAGTACTTGTAAGAAGGAACTACCTCCAATTTGTCACCATTAAATGTGATGGTTATATCCTAATTCCCTAACCCAAGTACCTATTACCATTACCTACGATTTATTTACATTAAATTTCATTTAAGAATAACTACAAAGTTTTTTTTAGGGAACCAAGATGTCTTTGGATACTATCTTTGTGCATGAATAAACAATAATACAATTTACTGCATGAATAAACAATAATAAATCTTAACTTTATATGTATATTCCTCCTCCCTCATTTGTGTTGATCTAATATTCTAGAACTAAACTATATATAATCCTAATAATATTGGAAAGAGGGTATATTGTAGATTTTGGCTATCATGTTTTCATTTTTACTATTTGTGGGTGCCTTGAATTTTGTAATAACATTTTAACATAAACATAAAGTTGGTTCTGTTAGAATTTCTACTTTTTCTGTCCTTTCACAAATTTTAATTGGATTAAATTTCATTTAAGAGTAACTACAAAGTTTTTTTTAGGGAACCAAAATGTCTTTGGATACTATCTTTGTGCATAAATAAACAATAATAAAATTTACTGCATGAATAAACAATAATAAATCTTAACCTTATATGTATATTCCTCCTCCCTCATCCGTGTTGATCTAATATTCTAGAACTAAACTATATACAATCCTAATAATATTGGAAAGAGGGTATATTGTAGATTTTGGCTTTCATGTTTTCATTTTTACCATTTGTGAGTGCCTTGAATTTTGTAATAACATTTTAACATAAACATCAAGTTGGTTCTCTCCACTTAGTTAGAATTCCTACTTTTTTCATCCTTTCACAAATTTTAATTGGATGGCCTATACCAAAGGCTCTATGAAAATAAAAAAGGAAAAAATAATTGATATTATCTTTTATTGTGCTTTCTCATTAACAACTTCATCAGTTTTTGTGTGGTCAATGATTGAGTGCTGTCCATGTTTTCTTCTACTTACTTATTTTTCTCTTTGTATTGGTGCCAAATAGCTTGACAAAGAAGCTACTTGTTTATGTAGATTCACACACTATTTATTTCACTACCTTTTTAAATATGTATCACTTTGCTAACTTTACAATCCAAAGAAATTCTTTTACATATGACATCATTGAATATATCTTTGAGAAACACATGTAAAGGTGGACATCCCCATTTGACTATTTTATTTGTTAAATCATAGGATCATGTTCATTTCTCATTAACATGATGTTTAATGTATGCATCTATGTCTTCATCTAAATTAACCTTTATTTCTTTTCTTGAGAAAGTCACATTGGAATTATTTTCTTTAATGTATTTTTCATAAAGTTCACATACATATTCTATTATTTGTTTCTCATTCATCTCATCCATTGAGAGATTATGAATTTAATTGTTCCCTTGTATGGATGAGTGTTAAGGTGCAAGGAAAATTCTCTTTTTATTTTTTAGAAAAAGTTTTTTTTTTTTCATGTAAATAAGTTTTTTGTATTTACTCATCTAAGTGTGTCTTGATGTAGACTTCATTTTTTTTTGTCACTTTGCATTCTTCATCATACCAACCATTATAATGTTTTTAGTTGGATTTTTGTGTGCCATATTGAAAACATTCATCATTCCCATGCACCAAAAGTTATGTGAAATCCTACTACTTTCATTGAAACATATAGACCATGTGACATTTTTAAGTGATTTCTCTTATCATTGAGCAAAGACATGTGTGGTTTTTTAGTTTGATATCCATACATGATTTTCAATTCATATTTTTTCATCTTTATTCACTTCATTGAGATTAGGGATTTTTGGAGAATTAAAATTAATTTAATTATGTAACTCTCCATCTAAGAAATTGTTCTTTTTTGAAGTATTAAATAGTTCACTATACTTACTCTCTATTTGATTTAATAAATATATCTTATCTCAATAAATATAATGCACAATTACAAATTAAAATCTAAAAAACTACATATAAAAATAATAAGTACTTACTCATCATCCTGGTGTCTCCTGTATCCATTGCAATCCTATATTAATGCTTCCCTCTTATTTCTTTCATATTAAATTCTTTCCTCCACATAAAACTTGATTCACAATAATCATCCTGATGTCTCCTGTATCCATTGCAATCCTATATTAATGCTTCCCTCTTATATTTTTCATATTAAATTCTTTCCTCCACATAAAACTTGATTCACAATAATGAAATCATTAACAGTGAATCATAAATCAGATCTGAATATGCATGAAAAAACCTGAAATGGAAAATTTATATGCATGTAAGAACCTGAAATGGAAAATATAAGAGAAAGGATGAAACATGAACTTGTAACAAGTAGCCACAAACATTCATAAACATTCATACAATACCCTTGAAGATTAATAATGCACCTAATAATTAGATGAACTCTTAAACTATAATCAATAAAATTAGCATGAACTCTTAACTCATCATCAATAAAATTGGAGAGAAACTGAGATCATGATCATGTTAAATTGATACATGCAAAAATAAAAATTATACTACGTGTAACCAGAGATTTCGTTCATGTCGAATCGGACAATCTGTCGAACCCAACGACCCAAAAAAAAAAAGCATTTGAGAACAAAAAAAACAAACATGAACACTTAGAAATGCGTTATATGCAGATACATAAATGAAATATTAAAAACACAAACAACTCAAAAATAAAATAAAATTGTAGCTGAACATTTCAACCCCAAAAAATAACTATTATATTTTATCATCCTAATAATGCACCCCACTCAATCTCTTTGGATGCTCATTTTTTTAAATTTCAATCCATCACTCTTTTTAAGTGGGAGCTGAGTCACCAATTGCTTTCCACATGCTGTGGAAGTGGTCCGATAGCCATCCTTGTAGCAGCATTGTCATACCACCACTGATAATGCATGAAAGAACTATCATGCTGTTTTATAATATATTCAAATGTTATGTTATTCAATTAATTTGAAGTGATAAGGTGGACACCTCCATTTGCAGGTTGAATCATTGGGAATATCAACTTTTTATTTTTTTAGCTTAGTCGGCATTGGTCGGCATCATGGGATTTAAACATCCATTGGTCACATAACATAAATCCTTTTCTTTTTGGTTATCTATCTTCGTCCCCTATCCTTTACCAAAAAAATCTTTGCATGTCGATTCTTATTCGTTCAAATAGAATAGTTTTGCTCCCCTTCCAGATCTTTCTCCTGTTTCCAAAACAAGTAACAACAACATGTCACACAGAAATAATGTTTTTGGAATATGCCAAAAAAATTCATGCAACTAATAACTGACCTAAACCGATAACCTAATTTTGTAGACTTGAAATAAACCAGTAATAACTGACCTAAACCGATAACCTAAATTTTGTACACAGGCAGCTTTTTCTTTGTGTATAATAATCTCGCTTCCCCCTCTAACTTCCACAGGATGAATAACGTCTCTTCGTGTATTCACTCCTGTGGAGGTTCACAATTATTTGCACAGAACTCATAATACTACAGGGAGTTTGTTTTCACTAATTGATTGCTTCAGTGGAACCGATGGAATCTTCCTGGAATTGGCTATTTCGTGTTTCTGCACAGGAGCTGCTCCCTAAAGAACGAAATTGGGCGATATGTAATCCGCCAAAGAGAGGGAGATTATCCAATAACTCTGCATTGATCATAGCAAAATCAGCAGGAAAAGCCACTGCTCCGGCGCTGGTTAATGAACTGAAGACGAGTGAGATCACACGAAAACTCTACAACTTTTGGTATATGTTATTGTAAGTATTGGATGCTTCAAATGTACAACTAAACAAATTTTTTCATGGATTGTCATGAATGTTGCAGCTGGACACAAAAGTAGGCATGCAGGGACAACTTCCACGTTACAGAAGCCTATCGTCTCTAGTCCAAAGGTGGAAGAGGATAATACCGCCCTCGATATACAGTTAGCATTTTCGGATTATCAATCTTTGTTTATGTCCCAACGGTCAGAATCCGTAGAAGCAGTTGAATTGAGGGTGGTAGAAGGCAGCGTGCCTCCTGATCTGGAAGGAACTTACTATCTGGGAGGACCAGGACTGTTCGCAGACGACCATGGCTCCTCAGTCCATCCTTTAGACGGACATGGCTACCTCAGAAGATTCCACATACAATCCGGATCCGTTTCCTACTCGTCTAGGTAGTAGTTTTTTCTATTTCTAACCCTACCAGTGCTCATTTGATTTGCAATTCTATTTCTGGTTTCAACAGTAATAAACTGTATATGAGAATGATGCAGATATATCGACACAGAAGCTCGGAGAGAGGAGTACAATGAAGAGAAAAACAGTTGGCGTTTCACATATCGCGGCCCTTTCTCGGTATTGAGAGGGGGTGAGCGAATTGGAAACCTTAAAGTGATGAAAAATGTGGCGAATACGAGCGTTTTGAGCTGGGCAGGTCGACTGATGTGCCTCTGGGAAGGCGGAGAACCCTACGAAGTTGACTCTCGATCTCTACATACAATCGGGCTTCTAAGGTTAGGCGTCCGCTTGTTAGGTCGTGTTTGATCGAGATCTTAATATGGTACTGGATTATTTGTAGATCAGTGTATAGAAGTATGAAAAGTTATATCTGCCTACAGATTAATCACCCCAGACAAGATGAAAAGCACTGAAGAAACAAGAAATGAGATTCCGAAATCAGATTCCACCAGAAGATCAAACTTCAGTGATTTCTTTAAGCTGTGGCTACTGCAATTTAGTGCAAGGGTGTTGCATCCCATACTTTCAGGTAGTTTTGGCTGAACTGCGCTTGCCTGCCTTATAATGTCTCAGGAAGGGATTCAGCTGCATTGAAGTAAAACATTTGGTGTGTATAACAATGATGCAGGCATATTTAAGATGCCCCGGGAACGTGTGTTGTCACATTACAAAATTGATGCCAAGAGGAAACGTTTGATTGTCATCACATCTCATGCGGAAGACATGTTACTTCCTATGAGCAACTTCTCATTTTACGGTGAGTTTTACTTGAACTTTCTCTACATTTTGATTACACTAATAAGAAAAGATTTATAATTTGTGCTTTATATCCTTACCGACATACACTTTCAAATTTTTAGGACTATCAATCGTTTAACAGTGTGCATCAGAAGCATTATTTTTTCAGTTAGTTATGGCAGACAACCAAGACTTGTTGTCTCTGACGAATATTGTTTTTTCACATATGGCTACAGAATTTGACTCAGCCATGAATCTGGTTCAAGATAAAAAATTCGTTATATATGATCACATGATTATTCACGACTGGGCCCTAACCGAAAGTCACTACATTATATTTGGAAATCGAATCAAATTAGACATTGGTGGTAACTCGTTGCTAGCCCAAATTCCTTGATGCAA
>SNQJ01S0031935.1:39815-50182 GCA_010110895.2 Picea sitchensis | reverse complement strand
GTTCAAGATAAAAAATTCGTTATATATGATCACATGATTATTCACGACTGGGCCCTAACCGAAAGTCACTACATTATATTTGGAAATCGAATCAAATTAGACATTGGTGGTAACTCGTTGCTAGCCCAAATTCCTTGATGCAACATTTTATTTGTCTTTTGTTATCATTTTCTTACATACCGGATTTGAAACATAATCTGATAGAAACCCATGATGCCAGGATCAGTAGCTGCTATATCTGGATTTGCGCCCATGATTAAGGCTCTAAGTCTAAATCCAAGCAATCCCAATACTCTTGTCTATTTGCTGCCCCGTCTTTCCAACGGAATAACTGCAGAACGAGACTGGAGAATTCCTATCCAAATACAGAAGCAATTCTGGTTGCTGCACACTGCAAATGCATATGAAGAAATTGATCACGACAAGGGCAGTCTGGAGATTGTTGTGCAGGCCTCTATATGCTCTTACAGATGGTTTTCCTTCCAAAACATGTTCGGTAAAAATTTCTTAGACCTGACTTGCGCGTATTCATTATTAGATATTTATTCATAACATGGAAAATTCAAATCTTGTGCAAGAAGTGCAGGATATGATTGGACTCGTAGACAACTCGATCCTGGATATATGAATAATTCTTCCATCAGCCCACACGGAGAACCCTGCACGCCTCACCTGGTACAAGTATCAATACAAATCGATCCCAAGCATAATAACGCTGGCTACTCTTCACAAGTGAAATCTTTCAAAGGGTGGACAAAGTCCTGCGATTTTCCATCAATAAACATGGCGGTCTCTGGTTACAAAAACAGATATTTATATGTGGGAGGATGCTCGGGCCGACGCAGATCTTTACAACACTTTCCTTTCGACACGGTTGTCAAATTGAAAGGCGCCGAAGAAGAATCAGTTTCAACTTGGTGGGCAGGAAAGCGTTCATTTTTGGGAGAACCAATGTTTGTCTCCAGACCATCCCGCTTTGGCCAACCTTATCTCCTTGGATTTGAAGAAGACAATGGATACATACTAGTCATACAGGTAACTACTACTCGTAACATAGCTCCATCTTAACATTAAATCTTTCTGCTTCTGTCGATCGAGTAACAATATATAGAATCATAGATACGAAGAATTAATGAAGCGTTCTCCCCCTTTGCATCTGGAACTGATATAACTATTCTGGAAGAAATGAAGCGTTCTTCCCCTTTGCATGCATCTGGAACTGATATAACTATATTATTCCGTGTTGTGCAATGGGTTTTAGTACGCAGTTTGGAATCGGAGGTGTTACTTGGTGATTTTAGACGCAAAGCGTATAGGAGAGAAAGACGCATTGGTAGCCAGGCTGGAGGTTCCTAAAGACCTCAACTTTCCGTTGGGATTCCATGGCTTCTGGGTTCAAACTGGGGAGGAAGAGGAAATATAGACTAAAACAATGGCTTCTTAGAGATCTTATTGTCAGCACAATGGTTTTTTCGTTCGCTCCTTGTGAACGATCTGATTCGCATCTAACAGACAGTTTGTATTGATATGTAACAGATACTCCAGTGATACGAATACTAAGAAACTTTTCCCTACCAAAAAGAAATTGTAGTGTACTACTTTAATTATTGGAAATATCAAAATATTAATACTAGATTAATGGATCAGTTTGTGTAATTTTTTAAATTATTTTAAATTTTTAAAAATATAAAAAATAATATTATAATTTTAACTTGTTTGAATTATTTGGAGATAAAGTGTATAAGATTAGAAAAATAATATTGTAATTATAATTTAATTATTTTTAATTTTTTGAAATATAAAAAATATTAATACTAGATTTATGAATTTGTTGTTTAATTTTTAAATTATTTTTAACTTATATAAATATGAAAAAGAATATTAATGTGTTGTTTGAATTATTTGGAGATAAAGTGTATAAGATTATAAAACTTCCAACTTTTTTTAATGGATACTCCACTTATTATCATAAATACACAAAAACTTTAAAAATATTAAAAAAAAATATTGTTATATTTATAATTAAGTAGATAGGCGTTTCTCTATTGGAATTGATGGTCTTTTTAACCTGTTTTCTTTTTCACATTTACATAATCACATTACAGCATCCCCTATTGAAATTGGTTTAATCATCCTTTTACATGTTTGCCATGTTGAGTAATTAACAAACACTATCACGCCTCACTACCTCACACTCCTCATTGCCACTGATAGCAGGTCTCAAATGTTGCCACTTTTTTATGGATTTGAAGCGATCTATGGTCCACTGCTGGCGTTTCAATTCACTCGAGCCATGCCAAGTTTTCCACCTCATGTCCGACGCAATGAAGCTAATATAAATTAACTAGCACACTTGCTGCTGAGAACGTCAAAAGGTATCTGCTGAGAATGGTTATGAACAATAAATCTGACCTATTGATTTTGGAGGACGACTAAGAATATGCAAGCATCTTCAATACATAGCCATCAGATTAGGGTTTAAGGTTAAATAAAGTTAAAAGATCATTAAGTGTGCCCATTATCAATAGGTGTACGCCTTTCCGCATAACTAAGTTAAGTTTAAGATGACGAACGAAAATATCACAAAACATGTCTCTGAGTTTTCTCAAATTCCTCACTCAAAACTTTTTATGAACACAGTAGGCTTATGGAATATGGGTTTTAGCTGGGAAACTATTGCTTTTGCTTTCGTATTTTTTTATTTGTTTTTAACGTTCCGTTGTATTGGAGTCGCAGGTACTCTCCAACAGTCCTTAATACATGAGTGTTCAAGAGGTCAAATTTCAAAGCTAGAATTTTGGAACCCTAACCGTGACGGCCCAAATAGTCATGGAGGTTGTCGCCCTGGGCTCATCTGTCAACTGGAATGTCGAAGTCGTCGGTAAGGTGCCAGACTATCAGGTTGAAGTATCGACGAAGGGCATTGGAGCTTGTACGCTTGTTGTGAATAAACCATCTCCAACGTGCAGATCCGTGGCTAGGTTTTGAATTTTTTTTGGAATTTTCTGAGGTTTTAGAATTTATGGGCTTACATAAATCTTACAAGGTAAATCCTTTTTGCCTTTTAATTTTATCTTGTGATTGACATAAATATTACTGTGTAAAATCCTTTTTGGGGTTCAATTTTATGTTGTGATTGTTTATCATGTGTATGTATTTCTACAATTGTACAGTCTTTTAAAACAAATTTTATGTCTCTTTATTTGGTGTGTAATTAATCAATGTATGTCATTTCTACTAATAAAAATGAATACAAAACATAATATTTTATTGAGTTTCTGCAACAAAGTCTTTTAAAACAAATTTTATGTCTCTCTTTTTGGTGTTGGTGTGTAATTAATCATATGATTTCTACTAATAAAAATGAATATAAAACATAATATATTTTATTGAGTTTCTGCAACAATTTCTTTTTGGTGTGTAATTAATCAATTTATATGATTTCTACTATTGAAAATGAATATAAAACATAATATATTTTATTGAGTTTCTGCAACAATTTTATTTGGGTTCATGGCCCGCCCACCTACTCAACCGTGCATAGAAACGTATGGAATAGAGAGGAAAATGCATGTTCTTTGTTCGATGGGTCATAGCTGGATACATAACTAGGGTTCTCATTATTATTAATTAAAAGCTAATATCCCACCACAATAGACAGTAACAGATCCCTGGAAATCTCTTGGGGTTCAAACTTATCTTGTGAATATTTAATATTGCTACAGATGTACAATCATTTGAAACATAGAACAAAAAGTGCCAACCTAAACCCGTTTGGTGAAATCTGTTTGGATATGGCTGAACGCATCCGAGGCCTATCCAAGATTGATTGACAGTTCTAGATATCTTGAGAGAAAGTTGGAATAATGAATATGATTAATTTTTCAGCTTGTTAGTGATAATCGGTTGAAAATATTATGGTGAACAATTTTATTTTACATTGAATTTTTTTTCGAAGACTTTTATATTATAATTAATCTTGTAATTTTTGTTCAAAAGTTTGCCAAATTTTAAATTTTAATTCCATTAAAATTCAATCCCAGCAAACTCTTAGTCGAAATTAAAAAAAATATTTTCCCTATTAAAATCCGATCCCAGCAAACTCTTAAAAATATTTTCTCCAAATGGATTGCAAAGTCAAATTCCAAAATTAAGAGTACAAATCGCAATCTACAAGTCGAATGGAGAAGCCTTTCACCTTTGTTTTATTGTACAAGTCGAATAAAGTGGCCTTTTACCTTTGTTTTGTTGAAAACGTAAAAGAGTTAGAACCCCATTGTAAAGGTATGTTGAATATTGGAGGAAGAAAAAGGCTTAGCCTTGTTGTGTTCTATCGCCTTCCAAAGGCATATTAACTTATGTGAAAATAAAGAAGACATAATTTCATTGATTTTTAATTTTGTTTATATTATTTGCATTCAGTTTATCGATCATTTTTATTTTCAACCATAACTAAAAACGATATTTTTAAATCAAATTAAATGAATACAAAATAACTTTGAAAATGAAGCTTTTTTAAGTTCGCAATTAATTATAAATATTTTAAGTATCTCCTAATCTAAAAGCATAAGAATAATGAAAAATAGTAGATTAATACATTAAAAACATATTTACCTTATTTTAAAATAAGTATTTTTATATTTTTTTTCTAATATAAAATAGTAAATGAAATATTATACTTAAAAACACATTTATCCTATTTTAAAATAAGTATTTTTATATATTTTTTTCTAATATAAAATAGTAAATAAAATATATGATGCTCACATTAATTCTTCTTGTGTACTTCATTTATGGAAATGAATAGTTTTATTCAGTTTCTACAATAATTTTAAGGGGTACATGATTAAGGTTCCGAGTTTAGGGTAATTTTAGATTAGTTGAAAACATATGTTAAGTTATATTAAGTTATAATATATAATATTTAGTTTAGTTGAAAATATAAATTAAGTTATAATATTTAATCTTTAGTTTGGAACTTAATATATTTAAGTTAATTTAGGGTTTTTAAATTAAGTCCATAAAATATATTAAATTATAATATATAATAATTAGTTTGGAGATTTTAAAGCATTTAATTTATTATAAAATTATCAAGTCTTTAAATTAATATTATATTAATTCATTTAAGTCATTTATGTTAAATTTGAATCATTTATTTAATTAATTATATATTAATTTATTTAAGTCTTTTATACTAATTCAATTCATTTAATTATATTAGGCCATTTAAGTTGTTTTATATACTAAGTTATTTAATTATATTAAGTCATTTTTTTTAATAGGAGAAGAAGTCATTGTAAGTAATTTAAGTCAATTAACTAATTGTATATTAAGTCATTTAAGTTATTTATAATATGAGAAATTTTTTATATAATATTTTGTTTAGAGCTTATATCATTAATATATCTAAAATTTTGCTTTAACTAATATAAATCATTATAAAATAATTAAGTTATTAAAATCATATTATATTAAATTTGTGAAAAGACTTAATATAAATGAGTTAAACAATATCACAAAGAGTTAATTATAAATGAATTTCATTTAAATATTTTACTATTATAAATCATAATTGCTTTCACCTCTTTGTTTTTGTTTTTGTGACTATGCAATTTGTAACACGAAAAAACATAATGAATAAATGCATACTCTAATTTTATATATGCTTATTTGGAAGGGATAGATTTTACTTCAAGATCATATGCTATCAATGTTCTTAGAACAAGTATGATTCTAAGTTTCCTTCTATGTAATATATTACATCACTTTAAAGTTCCTATTTTTTCAGAAAGGAAACCCTTAGTTAGATTTTTTTTTAAACTTCACTAGAACTTCCTTTTCGTAATGTCTCGAACATAAACCAACCTTGTCATGTGATGAACATGCCACAACGTTGCAATCTTATGAACAAAATCGAACGTTACAATGTGACGAACATAGTAATGTTTCAATGTGTTGAACATACTAACGTCTCATATTGACAAAAATAGTAACGTTGCAGTCTGACGAACATAGTAATGTTGCAATTTACTGAACATAATATCATAGCAATGTGACAAATAAAAAATGACGTCGCAATGTGACGGACATTGCCACATTGTCACAATGTGGATAGTAACGTTGCATTGTGATGAACAAAAAAATACATCGCAATGTGTCGCACACCTCCCTCTTGTCGCAATGTGATAACATTTCCTCAAGTTGCAATGTGACAAACATTTCCAAATGTTGCAATGTGTCGAACATAGTAACATTGCAATCTACCAAACATAATGTCGTAATGTGATGAACATATATGGATGTCGCAATGTGATCAACATTTCCCTATTGTTGCAAACTGATAAACATTAAAGGACGTCACATTGTGACGAACATAGCCCTGTCGTCACATTGTGACGAACATAGCCCTGTCGTCACATTGTGACGAACATTTCCTCATGTTGCAATGTGACTCACATATCCCTTTGTCACAATGTGGCAAACATTTCCAAATGTTGCAATGTGTTGAACATAGTAACATTGCAGTATACCAAACATAGTAGCATTGCAATGTGACGAACATATATGGATGTCACAATGTGATGATCATTTCTGTGTTGTCACAATATAACGAACATTAACAGATGTAACAATGTGACGAACATATCCCTGTGATCGCAATGCAATGAATATATTTTTACGTTGCAATGTGACACACATATCCTTACAAACATTTCCAAACGTCATAAGGTGTCGAACATTTCCAAACGTCGCAATGTGACAAACATTTCCAAATGTCGCAATGAGTCGACCATAGTAATGTTGCAATCTACCAAACAAAGTAACCTCACGATGTGATAAACAAATATGGGCGTCACAATGTGACACATATTTCCCTGTCATCGCAATATGACGAATACACAATTGGCATATATTAAACATGGCCCAACATTACAGTGTGATGAACATTTACTTAAGTCACAATGTAACAAACATAACCCACTATTGGACTTTGAAAAGCCTATTTCAATGCCATAATGTGACAAACAAAAACCCTTCGTCGTAATTTTCTTACCATAACCTTACTATCTCATGTGACGAACAAAAGCTAACCATAACCTTATATTATTAATATATTTTAAATTTTATTTTAAATCATTTAAGTCATTATAAAATAATCGTTAAGTCAATTTAAGGCGTTTTAACTTAGCACAAATATATTAAATCATAAAATATAATATTTAGTATGGAGCTTATATCATTAAAATATATTAAAATTGTTATTTTAAAGCATTTAAGTCATCATAAAATAATTAAGTCATTAAAATAATATTATATTAATTCATTTAACTCATTTTTGTTAAATTTGCAAGTCATTTAATTAATGATATATTATGTAATTTAAGTCTTTTATACTAATTCATTTAATTACATTAAGTCATTTAAGTGATTTTTTATACAAAGTCATTTAATTATATTAAGTTGTTTACGTCGTTTTTTTTAATAGGAGAACACATTATTTAATTCATTGTAAATCATTTAAGTGAATTAATTAATTAATTGTATGTTAAGTTATTTAAGTCATTTATACTAAGTAGTTTAAGTCATTTAATTATATTAAGTCATTTAAGTGATTTTTTATATGAGAAGTTTTTAATATAATATGAGAATTTTTTGTATATAATATTTTGTTTCGAGCTTATATTATTAAAATATGTAAAATTGTGTATAAAATAATTTAAGTCATCATAAAATAATTAAGTTATTAAAGTTATATTATATTAACTCATTTAAATTAAATTTGTCAAAAAACACTTAATAAAAATGATTTAAAAAATACCACTAATTTTTTTTTGTAAGTTAGTAGTATTATATATAAAGGGTCTTCCAAGACCAAAAAGAGATACAAAATATAAAGAATATTCTTGCTGTAGTTATTGGACTGCCCCAACAGAGGGGAAACCAGTCCAGCCAGTATGGGAGTCAAACATAAGTAGTGTAATAGTCTAAGTAAACAGTTTGAAACTAACTGGATAACAACTAAAAAGTAGAGAAACTAATGAAACTTGAAGTGCCCTCATGACCTCAGACATTTGGCAGATAACCTGGCCAGGTGACGTGGACAGCCTCGGACCACGACTCCTCCTCGACGTATGTCACTTGATCGGCCCACTGCTTTTCAGCGTCCACGCTTCCTTCGGTCCTGTCGACAACTGGCGAGGTATCCTGCAATGTGCCGTGTGCTGTGTCCACCTCCTTCGCCATATCCTCGTGCATGACTTGGTCCTTCTCATTTCTTGCTGAACGCTGCACCTGAGCATTCCCTTCGTTGGTCGCACCAGCAGGTTCCTCTACCGAAGCCGCACCTGTAAGGTCCGAGGGGAAAGCCTCTTGAAGAGACAAAAGGCGCTGGAGAAGGACTGCTACCTTTCCATCCATGGCAAGCAGACGAAATTGAAGATCCTCCACCCCCTGACGGAGTTCGAAGACCAAGCTGAAGAGAATTGCAAGGCTTTCTCGTAGCTGTGTGTCAAGGAAAGAGTTTGGGGACTGGTTCTCGGTGTTCCGAGGCTCGCAAGGAGGTGGCTCTCCCACAGTCTTCCCAACAGAGTTACGAATTGGTGCAAGAGGAGGCCCGAACGTTGGGGGGTTAGGAAGATGGCACGAGGAAGAAGACGACAGCCTGGGGACGATAGCAAGGCTATCAAACTGCGAAACGACTAGAGCACGGGGTGGATGAAGAATTGGCTCAGGCTGAATGGAAGGAGAGGAGCAAGAGGAAGGCGAAGTAGGGGGCGATACAAAGGGTTGGCGAGGTTTCCATGGAGAGCCTCTGCGCGGGTGCCCTCGAGGGCGCGACATGAGGCTCATTGTGTAGCGAATAGAGGATGCCAGGTGCACCAGGCAGTGGTAGAAAGCCTGGAGCCGAACCAGGGCTGTGATGAGCATGCAATTCCCGGTTAGCTCAAACAAAGGCTGCAGAGGGGGATGCCAATTGGAGCACGCGCAGAGACAAAAGACATGCACAGATAACTCGGCCATGAAATGAAGCTTGAGAAGAGAGGGGAGCTGTTTAATTGTCATCCGCGCCATGGTAATGACAATTTAATGCTGGTTTGGGGTGGCGAGCGATGGCACGAGCCCGTCACATGGCTCCGTGCCTCGTTGGCCATGCCTCTCCTCCGCGTCGCGCCATGTGTATCTCACTAGCACCCCATCCGGGGGAATACCACTAAATTGATAGTAATAAATAGATTTTATTTAAATATTTTACTATTATAAATCATAATTGTTTTTCACCCTTTTTTTTGTGTTTTTTGTGACTATGAATTTTGTAACACCAAAAAGAGGAATGCATAAATGAATACTCTAATTGTATATATGCTTATTTGAATGGGTTAGATTTTACAGTCAATATCATATGCTATCAATGTCCTTAGAACAAGTATGATTTTAAGTTTCCTTTAATGTAATATATGCATCAGTTCAAAGTTCCTATCTTTTTCACAAAGGAAACACTTAGTTAGATTTATATTTTAAACTTTGCCAAAATATCATTTTCATAATGTCTCGAACATAAGCCAACCTTGTCATCCGACGAACATGCCCCGACATTGCAATATTACGAAAAAAATCGGATGTTACAATGTGATGATAATAGTAATGTTGCAATGTGTTGAACATAGTAACATTGCAATCTACCAAACATAGTAATGTCTCAATTTAATGAACATATATAGACGTTGCAATGTGAGGAACACTGTGCTATTACATTAATGTAATATATAACAATATATATTAATACATGAATGCATTAATTAATTAATAAAATAAAACATTAAATAATAATAAACTAATCATGTAATAATCATAAAGCAATAATAAAGTAAACACATTACTAAAGTAATAATAAAATGGATTGTTAGCCTCCGGGGGCCACTGATATGAAGTGTTATGTTCGATGAGGTTTTGAGTTCAAATCCCCGAGTTCAAATCCCCTCGACGAGGTTCTGAGTTCAAATCCCTGAGTTCAAATCCCCTCGATTTACCCGTTTCGTGTAAAAGGGGCATACTTAACGTATCAATACATTATTAATGTTTTATTACTTTATTAATGTTTTTATACATGTTTGTTTATTAATACTTAAATATAATAATGTAATACATTAATGTATTTATCCTATAATATCTTATAAATGTAATTTTACTTTAAAACTTTATTAATGTAATATATAACAATAAATATTAATACCTGAAACTATCAAACTCAATTGGCAAGTGTCCTGATATGAATTGTGATATTAATAGTTTAACAACCACACCCACTTATACATTACACTATTAAGTTATTTATTTAACACATTAATGTATTTATTATATTATAT
>SNQJ01S0031935.1:19925-35634 GCA_010110895.2 Picea sitchensis | reverse complement strand
CAACTCCCATCCCTCAGCCCGCTTTACACCTCCTTGGACACAAAACTCCACACCCAATACAACTACAAGGACACCCTGGTGCTCATTCCACAAAACTACTTCACACAATTCATCATATTGTAAAATCCTCCAAAATCTAAAAACCAACAAAAATCTACTCACTGAGCTCATTGCACCTTCCCAAGTAGAAGATACTGAAGAAGTTCCTCTGGACAATCCCACAGAAGTAAATCCCTCCTTGATTTTTATGACCCAGGAAGATTCGAACGCATCCACCCAACCCATCTTCAGCTATAACTGCCAAATAAAAAACGCCTTGGCTTTACTGATTATGGACAATGGAAGCCAGAAAAATTTGGTGTCTCAAGTCCTTGTCAACCGCCTTAATCTTTTCACCACTCCACATCCGCAACCCTATCAAATCGAATGGGTCCAAAAGGATGGCACTCACCTCCTAGTTTCCAAGTGTTGTCTAGTCACTTTTGCCATAGGCCAATTCAAAGATACTGTCCTCTGTGACGTCTCCCCCTTGGATTGTGCAGATTTGTTGCTCGGTATCCCATACTAAACCCAAATAAATTCTATATATCTAGCCAAATCCCGCCTATACAAAATTACAAAAGAATGCCACACTTATATCTTAACTGCAGCAAAACCCAAACCCCCTTCTACCAAAGAACAAATCCCACATGTACACGTAAACCAATGTGTATCTCTCTGTTTGGTGCGCTCAATAACACCAAACAATACAACGCACCCTATTCCTGAAACTATGACTCCCCTCCTCCATGAGTTCACAGAGGTATTTCAACCTCCGGAGGGACTTCCCCCCTCCCGCCACATTGACCATTCCATTCATCTCATCCCCGGATCTTCCTTACCTAATGCCCCTACTTAGCGGTTGTCCCCAACAAAAACAGAGGAAATGGAAAGACAACTGATCGACCTCATCAACTCTGGCCACATCCAACCTTCATCTTCTCCCTGTGCTTTTGCCGCCTTTGTCATCCCTAAACGAGATAACTGAGAAATGCGCCTTGTCACTGATTACCGAGCCTTGAACAAAGCCACAATAAAAAATCGTTACCCCCTTCCCCGGATTGAGGAACTACTCGAAACCCTCCAAGGAGCTAAGTGGTTTACTAAATTGGATTTGACAACTAGTTACCATCAAGTTCGAATGAACCCAAATGATGTTTGGAAAACAACGTTCAAGACCAAATTTGGTCTTTTTGAGTGGAAAGTCATGCCTTTCGGTCTCACCAACGCCCCAACCACTTTCATGAGGCTCATCAATGACATCTTCAAAGCACATTTGGGTCAATTTGTGGTCATCTACTTAGATGACATTCTCATCTTCAGTCGGACATGGGACACTCACATGCAACATGTCTGACAAGTTCTCCAAATTCTCCAAGAACAAAAGTTGCAAGTCAAAGAGAAGAAATCATATTTTGGTCATACTTCATTCCCCTATCTCGGCTTTGTGGTCAGTTCAGAGGGTATTCAACCAGATCCATCTCACATCCAAGCATTGAAACAATGGCCTCTACCTTCTTCAACTAAGGAGTTGAAAATATTTTTGGGTGGAATCAATTTCTATCATAAGTTCATTCCCTCTTTTTCAAATCTTGCTCGACCTTTTCATCAACTCTCAAATACTTCTTCTACATTCATCTGGACCAAAGAATAAACTACTCACTTTGCTCAACTCAAAGACGCGCTCTGCTCATCCCCTGTTTTACATCTACCATACCTCTCCCAACCCTTTGAGATTGGGTCTGACGCCTCACAATATTCTATTGGTGTCGTACTTAAACAGGGAGGACACCCCATTTCTTACCACTCTGAAACCCTGTCCGAGGCAAAGAAAAATTATAGTACCTATGACAAGGAATTTTATAGTCTGGTGCAAGCACTCAAACAATGGAGGCATTATTTGTTGGGTAAAGAAACCATTCTGCATACCGACCACCACCCTTTGATTTTCATCAAATCTCAATCGAATATTCAGGAACAAAGGCACCTTAAATGGGCCTCCTACATTCAACAATTTCACTTAGTCATCATATACAAGAAAGGCACTTCTAATAAAATGGCTGATTTGCTAAGTCGACCTCCCACTCCAGTTCTTTCCATTCTAGAAGTACGCTGAGCTACTTATGACACATGGAAAGATCAATATGCTACTGTCACCAACTTTTGATAGATTTGGGAAGCTTTGCAAAGCCCCACAATGATCAACCAAACCCCCTTCCTAGACTACACTATTCAGGATGGGTGGCTATATAAGTTGAATTTTCTATGTGTTCCACACTCAGAAGACCGCCTCTTTCTCATCAAGGAAGTGCATGCTTCAGCCTATGGGGGCCACTTTGGGACCACAAATACCACCCAACATCCGCAACGCCATTTTCATTGGCCTTCCATGCAGCCCCAAGTTGAAAAATTTATCAGATCTTGTGCCTTATGCTCACAATTCCATCCAACCGGAAGCATGGGTTGTTTCATCCACTTTCGCTTCCTTCTCGGCCTTGGGAGTCAATCTCAATGGACTTCCTAAGTGGACTTCCAACAACCCAAAAGAAACATGATGCAATCTGGGTAGTGGTATGCCACGTCAACAAAATGGAACTTTTTATCCCATGCACAAAGACTACTACAACAATGCAAACAACATAACTCTATTTCCATCATGTCTAGCCCCATTTTGGCCTCCCAAGAAGTATCATCTCAGACAGAGATTCTCGCTTCCTCAGTACATTTTGGAAGACCATATGGGCGCTATTGGGGTGCGACCTCAAGTTTTCTACTGCATTCCATCCTCAAACGGATGGCCAAACAGAGGTTGTCAACAAAGTCTTAGTGCTTTCTCTCCGAACTCACTTTGGGCGCAACAAACAATGGGACAATTACTTACACATTCTCCAGCATGGCTACAACAAGGCAACACATTCTTCTACAGGCTTTTCACCTTTTGAAGTCTGCCTGGGCTTCCAACCAGCATCTCCAACTGAAATTCCACTCACTTGGGCTCCTCAAGATACCTTCCATCAACAACAGGAATAATTTTCAACTCAACGATTTCTCCAACAAATTGTACAATGCCACAGTGCAGTCACATCAGCACTCAAAGCATCCCAAGATCATGCCAAGCAGCGCCATGACAAAAAAATAACCTTCATGGCCTTTCAACCAGGGGATCAAGTCTGGTTACACTTGGATAAGACGCGCTTCAAAGGCTGCCATCACAAGCTTCTACCAATCATATATGGTCCGTATACAATACTCACCAAGATTGGAGAAAATGCATATAGGTTGGATCTGCCACCACAACTGGGAATCCACAATGTCATTAATGTAAATCACTTAAAGTTGTTTGAGCCTTCCCTCTTGGAAGAACTAGTCACCATCACTCATCTAGTGGACAACATTCNGCATATAGGTTGGATCTGCCACCACAACTGGGAATCCACAATGTCATTAATGTAAATCACTTAAAGTTGTTTGAGCCTTCCCTCTTGGAAGAACTAGTCACCATCACTCATCTAGTGGACAACATTCCTGATTTCCAACTCCCATTGGCCAAAGATACTATACTGGACACTCAAAGTCGCTCTACAAGACACCAGACTTACACTTCATATCTGGTAGCCCGCCAAGGCCAAACTCCAGCTTAGGAAAAGTAGATCACAACTGATGTATTGCACAACAAGTTTTCGCATATTCTCATGGAAGCCGTGACACTTCCATATCTAAACATGGAGGAATTGGGCCAAGGAGGCCACCTAGGGGAATGCCCACCTAGGGCGCACAAGTCACTCACCTAGGCGCAACACTTTTTCACCTTTTGATGATGAATTAAATATATGTAAAATAAATAGTTCCCTTGGTATATAAGGTGAACCGGGACTAAAATAAATCATTCTTACCTTTCTTCTAAAGCTATGTGTCTTGGTTGTTTTCTTTTCTGAGTTTGCAATTTACATTCACGACAATTCGTTTTTAGGGTTTCTGAAGAATAACCAGTGTGCCTTCCTTCATGGCTGCCTCCCGGTGAATCCGTTTTCCATGCTTCCACCTCTGAGAGCAAGATTATCTCATTATCTAGCCACTCTCTCAGGGAGAAAATCATTTCCTTCGATTTTTCTGAGGCATAAGGGAGGGCACACCAACTGGGGTTTGTGCCCTTGCTGGTTTCTTCTTTGTGGGAATGAAGTGAGTGTGCCCTCTTCCATGGCTGCACTGGGCTTCTCCCACTAATCCCCGTAGGTCACTTTGATATTGCCAAAACCTCTATGCCACTCTCGGGTCACCCCGGTTTGTATCCCCATTTGCTTGGTCACCCAAACTAATGGTGCACCCCTCTTCAGATTTGCGCCCCTGAGGAGAGTTTTTGGTCAGAAGCCAAGCTATGGCTTGCATGGCCACCTTCTCTTGTAGATCGCCTCATCGGGCAGATCATATTCACCTTCAACATTACTTTGATCATCTTCTTCAATATTTCCTCATCCTCTTTGCCTTTTTTCATTTGGTTCTTCTTCTGCATCTGCTTGTACTTTTGCAACGACTAATTAAACACTTATGTCAAAATCTATAAGATCAATAACAACTTCATTTTCTTTCATTTCCTTTTCCAATGCCATAACAACTTGAACACCTTCAATGACTGGCTTCATTTTTTTATGTTCCTTCTTCTACTGGACTTATGGTATATTTTTCATACTCACTTTCATACTTGGGCTTTGAAATCCATTCATAAAGAAATTCTAACTTAGCATAAAATTCAACATTCACTATATTTGCATCCATGTCTTCAAGAATTTATATTGCTATATTATTCTCACATTTTGCTATTGTTGCGAAGACAATTTCACTTTCACCTTCACCTTTAATTCCATCATCCACATTTGTATCTACACAATGGGATTCACTTTCATCCTCTACATATCGTACAAATTCTTCAACAACTGCATACTTTATGTCTGGTTTATCTTCTTATGCTTCAACGAGTTCTTCAACAACTTCTCCAATTATTTCTGCAATGTCAAATTCCTCTACTTCTTTTGTTACAACAATCACTCCATCATCAACTACAACACTTTGTGACTTAGCTTGATGTTAATCAATGTTTCTCCCCCTTTCACTGTATGCCATCTCCAAAATATCCCAAGCTTCTTTGGACTTGGTTGTTGTTGCAATTTTGGGAAGAATGTTATCATCCAAGCCTTGATAGATAATGTTGTTGCATCATTCTTCTTATTTGCTATGAGTTGATCCTTTTGATATTAAATCATGGATTCATAGACTTACTTATTTGAGGGTTTTTCAAACTCGTTTAACACAATATCCCATAAATCATCCATACATAGTCTAGTTCTCATCTTAATCACCCAAATATCATAATTTTTACCAGAGAATTTGGGAAGAGCATAATAATTGTTGAATATATCCATCGGTTCATGACAATAGTGATTAATGAAACATACAAACACAATAATGTAGGGTAATAGTTTGTAGACGAGAGATAAACTATTTAACCACAACTTATGGACATTCTAAGAAAGAGATACAACTCCCAGAAGATATTGCACCAATCTTTCACACTTCAACAACGATAGAGGTGTCAGGTACCACCGAGCATGCACCTCAATGTGTTCCACTTTATCTTGAAACTTTGACTCAACCACAATTTTTTTTTTATTAACTTAAATATAAAAAATGCAACACTTGCACAATTACAATTACAAGAAAAACCTTTTTTCAAGATGAATGGAAAAATGATCCCCTTTTATAATTTTGTCTCATTTAAGTTTAACTTTTTTCCAACCAAAAATTACTCATTATATGATATATATAATTGTGTACAGATGAAAATTTCTTGTCCAAAATGACAAAAATTAACACTGTCCATACCAGCTCACAGGCTGAAGGAAGAAAGACATCCAACTTTAGCTCAAGTTCCTACATAAACTCTCCACTAGATCATCCAAAAATAAAGTGAGAAGACTATTTTCATCCTCTACATCTAAGATCTAAATTGGTGTGTCCCAAAAAAGAGCTACACTGAAATTCAAAGATGTACAATTATAAGTTTAAGTATAGTGTAGGTCCTTCATTTCTTTCTTCCCATTGATTATAGGATATTTTCCCTTCTTGCATCTTGAGCACCTTCTTTGATAATTTGTCTGCCTCCTTATTGTATTCTCGATGTATATGGGAGAAGCTGAGAGAACTGAAGGATTTGCTGAGATCTCTAATTCTAAACTTCCAACAGTCTAAAGAAATTACCTGTAAATTTTCTTTGCAATTACATCAATAAATAATTATTTTAGAGTCTCCAAACACCTATATATAAAAAATATGCAATCTAGATGAAACAATAAGAGTTTCCTGGACTCCTAATAATTATTCCCTTGTATTGGTACCCATGCCACAGTTGAATGCCCATTTATAAGCAGTTTTTTCACTGATCTTAATCACCCCCCTACTCCACTTTGGAGACCATTAGAGATTGATGCTCCATAAAACCAACACATTGTAGACCAATCCTGGAATAATTCCTTATTGGTATGGAAAATAAGAAATTTCTGGGGTACTAAAAGTCTATCAAAATCTCCAAGAGACTTATAAACTACTGAATAGATGGATGGGATCCCATTTTCAAATATTACCTTGTTGCACTCCAGCCGAAGATGCCAACTAACAATAGAGGGAAAAGTAGAGTACTTTGGTACCTATTTTATCCAACTATCATAACAAGCATTTGAAGTATTTCCTTCCCAAGCATTTCTTAGATTTGGTCCTCTTAAAATCCTGTGCCATACTTGTTGAGTAAAAAAGAAGTTGACTAGTAGATGATTAACAGACTCTGGACCCTTTGCACAAAGGAGACATATACTAGGCCCTTCCCATCCCTTACATAGTAAATTATCCCAAGTAAGTATATTGTTTTCCAATGATAACCAGTTGAAAATTTTGATTTTTAGTGCTAAATATCAACTCCACAATTTTTTCCTCCAACCACCAATAGTCTGCTGCTATATTTTTGAAGCTATGACACAATAGAAATTTTTGATAGTTAGAACACCTGACTTATCGCCTCCAATCCATTTTAGCTCATCATCTATGTCCTGTAGATGAATCCTTGAGCTTGTTAAAGCCCTGCAATACAAATCCCATTCTTTTTCCAAATCCCTAGTAAGAGCAAGTTCTCCACTGTCTTTCCAAATTGGGTAGATAGTACCTGACCGAGAAAATCCTCTAGCTTGATAGAGTAATGAGGTATTTTTCTTCTTTAAGGAAGTTAAGAGATCATGAGAAAGTAGTTAGGAGTTCCCCAACCCCATAATCATATATTTACCTATTAAAATCGACTGACCTATTCCCAAACTCCAACTCAACCAATGAGTTATGAAAGATAAATCCTTTAATAATTTTTTCCAAGTCTGAGAAGCAGATTTCGTTCTATAAGAGGTCGTTCTAAGCCAAGTATAAACCGAACAATATGGAAGATATTTTTCTTATATAACCCTGTTCCAGATACCATCCTTCATCAATAGTCGCCACAAAGAGTTTTCCACCAGTGCTCTATTAAAAATAAAAATGTTCCTTAAACCCCAACCACCAAAAATATTTGGTTTAGCAATAATCTCCCATCTACAAAGATGGAAATGGTTTTTTTCACTACAACTCGACCTAAGAAAAGAAAAAATTAATTGTCTGATCCTGTTAAGAAATGAAACTGGTATTGTTGCCAATGCCATCCAATATACATGTTGACTTTCAAGAACAAATTTAGCCAAGACGAATCATCCCCTTAGTGAAGTCCACCTATTACACCACTGACCAATCCTTTTTTCAAATTTTGCAATTAGCCACCTCCAATCTTCAGCCTTGTATTTTTCAGACTTCATAAAGTAGCCAAGATATCTAAAACCTGCATTGAGATCCACATAGTTGTATGGGAATAATTCCTTGAAATTATCTAAAAGCTCCCCCTGTATGCCTGAATGATGAAAGGTTGACTTTGACAAGTTAATCTCCATGCCTGTCGCTCTGCAGAAGATTTTTAAAATGTCGTCAATCTCCTTCCATTCCTATAATGAAGCTCTAGTCATGATTAGAACATCATCCACGAAAAAAATATGCATAATATTTACTAATATAGAGACCTTCACACCTGTCCGTTTCCCTTCTACATGACCTTTCTTTAGAACTAAACTAAGACCTTCCATCACTAAGATAAATAACAAAGGAGATAATGGGAAACCTTGTCTCAATCCTCTACCACTTTGGAAAAAGGAAGTAGTCTCCCCATATATCAGGATTGTATATGACACACTGATCACATAGCTCATTATCCAATTGGTAATCAAAAGTCCAAAACTAGTTTGTATTAAGATCAATCTTAAAAATTCTCAGTTGATACAATCATATGCCTTCTTTAAGTCAAGCTTCAAAACAAGTGACTTTAATTTTTTCATCTAATTCTCTGTAAACATTCATGAGCTGTGCCAATGGCATACAAAATCTGTCTCCCCTTCAAAAAACCCAATCGCTCTCCTAATAGGGTCCGAGAAAGAATAGGTTTTATCCTATTCACTATGATATTTTCTATAAGTTTATGACACAAATTACATAGAGATATAGGTCTATAATCGCCAAATGAAGAAGGCTTGTTGAATTTTGGAATTAGAGCCAAAAAATTCGAGTTTAAAGCTCTTACCACCTCACCTATACTCATGGAATCCTCAACCACTTATAGCAAATCATCCCCTACTAAATCAAATAAGTGAATGAAATAATTCCTCCTTGGTGCATGGTCTTTTAAGAAGTAATGTATCCTCCTCATTGACTAAATGTGGGTAAAGTATGGTTGAGTAGACCTGATTAGAAATGGAATGACTCGGATCCTCAAAAAAACCTTTGTAATATCTGTTCGACTCTTTTTTAAGAGCCTCTTGTCTTGAATGGACCTGAACATTCTCACCCTGAACTTCCCAAATATGTTTTCTATTCCTTCTAAAATTGGAAAATTGATGAAAACAATTAGTATTTTGATCTCCACTTTTAATCCAAATCACTTTGTTCAGCTATCTCCACAATTCCTCTTCCGCCATAAGAAGATTATTTCACTATTTTTCTAAAGACTTTATATGGAAATAAACATCTAGTCTCCTCAAACCCTTAGAACTCTCCTGATAATATCCCTGGAGGTCCTCCTCCAACTTTTTGAGCTTTAAATGTTTTTGTAATCGTTGTTGTTTTTCACAATTCTATACTTGTTTCAACAATTTCAATTTCCAAACCAATCTCCTTTGAACCCCAGACTCTTGTAAAAAAATTTGATCCTTCTAGACTTCATGAACTATACGAGAGAATTCTCCTTCTCTCAGCGAAATCAAATTTAATTTGAAAGGATAAGCTGTAGAGTGAAAGTTGTGTTATAGTTGCAAAAGTTACATAGGAGCACATGATCCGATAGATATGAATAGGCAACCCAAGACCTGTATCTTCACGCATTTTTCAAGAAATCTGCAGATAAATAAACCCTGTCCAATCTTTTAGTGATACCTGCAGCTCCAGATCTTCCATTCCGCCAAGTAGGAACTAATTCATCAGGTATTATATCAAAAAGCCTATTATCCTGAAAAATCTCTTTAAAATACTCCGCCAACTAATCCATATGAGCTATATCACCCCAAACCTCGCCAACACTAACTGTGAAATTAAAATTCCCTGCTACTAATAGATTCTTATGGGATAACATTCCCCTATCAACCACCTTGTCCCAAAAATATTTTCTGTGTGTACAAGGTCCATATACATTTAAAAGAGAAATTAACCTCTTATTCTCTAAACTTGTACCTGTCAAGAAAATACCACAAAAACTTAAGTAAGAAGAAAGATAAAATTTAGATCAATCCCAAGTCACCAAAAGACCCCAGACTTGCCAACTGAGCTAACATCACATGCTAATCAAGTGGGTCGTAAAGAATTGATGAAAGATCTAGCCTTCTTTTCATCCACCAAAGTTTCTTGCAGGAAAATAATATCAAGATTAGTCCTATTTAGAAGTCTACACATAGAGGCTGATTTTAGCCCCCCCCCTCACCCCTCTGATGTTTAAGGTGAGGAAGATCATGATTTTTCCCTTGCTAGGGCTTTCATGCCTCTAAGCGCCCCATTATCAGAGATATTGAAAAAAATTAAATATGGAGTAGTGGGTATAGTAACTACTTTTTTGCGTGCACTCCTAGTTTTAATAGGGGAAATCTCATATCCCAATCCCCTCGACCAAGAATATTCCTTTCTAGTACCCTCCCTAGTCCATTCAAGAAAACTAGTATCTCCACTTTTCCCAACTATGCTAACTACAAACCTCCCCTCGTAAGTAGGAATAGGAGTAGGAGACAGAGTCTCTCTATAAAGGGACCAATGACTCCAGAACAACACCGATGGAGCTTTCTCCTAGCTCGGGCTCCCTAAATCCTGGTAAAAAAGAGCTATCCTCCACAAGATCACTTGAAATACCATTTCCTCCCCAAAGTTCCTCATTCACATCAGAAGTTGTACCATATAGTAAACAACTACCCCCCCCCAAGCTCACTTGAAATACCCTTTTCTCCCTGAAAATCCGCATTCACAACAGAAGTAGTACCAGATAGTAAACAACTATCCCCCACATGCTCTACCAAAGGTTTCACAAACATAAAAGGTGTAATGGGTTGTTCCCCCCGACCCAGATTAGGTAAGTTACCCGCCAAAGTGATAANCCCCCGGTCCAATATATTACCATTTGCGAAAACCTGTGTATTTCCCTCTTCCAATGTAATAGAAGAATCCATGAATCATGTTCCCAGGTAGACAATGAGTAGTAACGAGAAGGGCAAATAATTTTTAACTTACCCGTGACAGAATCTCTAAGAGCATTCGGTCGAATTTCCTCCGTTGTTGAGTTGTAAAGGCCACTATCAAACGAGTTCACCTCTGGAGAGACTTCATGAGTCGAATTTCTGAGAAAGGAGGCTTTAGAATCCTCCTCCTCCATTGAACCCTGATAGACGCTTCTCAAGTGACCAGTCCGTCGGCAAATAGAACACCTGAAAGGAATTCCTAAATAGTCCAGTCTTTTGCTCAGAGTATGACCCCTCCATTCTATGTCTAAATTCTCTAGTAAGCCATAATGTATATCAATTTCTACTAGTACCTTACCCATTACCCATATCAAGAGCCTTTAAGGAATTTTCATCAACTTTGATATACCGGTCAAGCTCATTTCCTATAGCTTCCAGATATTTTGCATTCCATAACTGTAAAAGCAGCCCATGTAACAACACCCACAGATGGAGAAACTGAAAATAACACTTTTGCGGGATCAAAACTGACCCTCCAATGCTTAATCATCAAACTACTACAGTTGACAACCCAAAGTTTATCCAAAATTAACAGAGTATCTTCTGGTTTTTTGAACCGAAACCCGAACCATCCCCTCACCAAATACATAATTTCTGGAGTGTACCCCAGCAAGGGGGCCAAGGTAGCCGAAACCCAAACTGGTAAGAAATTTTTCAAAGAGAACAATATGAAAGACGACCCACCAACGCACAAAGTGTCAGATTACAGGTTTCCTCTAAACCGATATCCGCAAATCGATATCCGCACCCATGACCATTCTTGGTTTGGACCGATTTGAGTTCCATGGTTTTGTACGCTTTCCTTTACTACCTTGTGCCCTGTGCTCATAACCTCGCAAACTTTTACAGCTTGATATCTTCCCTATGTCACCCTGTCCACCCACTGGGCTCTCTGTAAAAGATCGCTGACTAGTAGAACAGAAACCATGTGTAGGCTCTGTTAAAAATGGAAAATACTTGTCTCTAATCGCTGAAATATTCTTTGAATGCAGGTCCGGAGTTGCCAGCTTCAAGTTATTACATCCTGTACCTGCATTGAGCTCATCTGCCGAGGAAAATAAACCGGCACTGTTCCAGAGTGCCTCGTCAGCCGCACCCATAAGTGCGCTGACCTCGGCTTCCATCGAGAAGCTTTTCCTACCTCACCTTTTTTCTACTGTCCCCTTCACTCACTACCACAAAAAAGCACAACCCGCGAGGTAATGAATAGCAGTAAAGACCTAAATCTTGACAGACAGCAGTAACTAACACCTAAAAAGCTCTAAATAAAACAATGACCTCCACTAAAATGGTTGTGCATCTACCTAAACTACACCCCTCCATCTTATCAAATCATCTGCTTCATATACTAGCATCTATAAACGCCATCGATGTATCTGAGAAACCACTGAGACCCCCATCCGCCATTACTGGATAGTTGGAGGTCTTTCCTTTCAGGTTTCCTCTTGAGTATGACCATGCACGTCGAACTTAATTAGGTCACAACCAAGTTTAACTTACAACTCTTTAAAATAAGGATTTACATGTGCAAATTTTCCATTTTATATATAAATAAGTTCACAAATAACAAAAATGTTCCCACGCTAATCTGGATCTACAACTTTGATTTTAGAGAAAAAGTATGCAGACTTTGATGGCTACGACCTTCATCTTGCTCTCGAATTCCTTGAAAACCAATGTATTGATTGTTATACAGATCTCATCAACTAAATTATTGGGGGCGGAGAGTATTACAACTTCAGCTGAATGATGGCACATACAAAACATACACAGAATATCAATCCAAATGAGAGCTACAACTCTATGAACTTCTCTATATCATTTGATCCACTAAACAGGTTTATTTATACATGTTTTTTTTCTCGAAGGCACTTTGAGAATCATCTACACTGAAATGTCACAAAAGTTCTGGAGAAGACTTATCTAGAATGTCTCGAAAGTTCTGGTTAATATTTATCTGGAGTATGTTGGCAACTCATCTACTACATTTATAACTAGTTATTTTGGAGAGTAATTATATTTTAACAATGTAGTTTGGGAGAAATAATCTCCTCTCATCTAATTTAAAAAATAATCTCCTCTCATCCCATTTCAATTCCTGCCAGTAGTAATATGACATGTATGAGAATTGAAAATGACATGACATATATGAGAATTGAGTACATTTTTTTTTATAAACTTTTTCCATCCTGTAATTATTTTACAATGCACCATGCTGATATATAAACATATTTGATTTCTCTTAAAATATGTGCATTACATAGCATTTAGAACTTTTGGCCATGAAAGGGAGACTACAAAAATGTTAACTTCAGTCAAAGATCCTCGGAATAGAGTAACTATTGATAACCGTGTTCTTAAATAGCTAGAAACAATAAATTTTGTATATGTTAATTCAATTCAAAGATCATTGCAACCCAAAGATTTCATGGCAGTGTTTCATGGTTGAGGGATATTGGGAGCTGTGAGCTACCAGAGCTTTGCACTAGTACGCTAAGTTTATCCTTCTAATACCCAAGCAACACTTGAAAAATCAAGAACGCCAACAGCAGCAAGCTGTAGTTGTAGAACACGATTTAGGATTTTGACTTAACCTTCACCCTTTGCATACCACACGTCCACAAGAAATTTAATTTGAAATCACCAAAAACACAATAAGATGTAAATTCTATATGAGAGTGTTTGAATGTTACATAATAATATTACAAATCAAAGGCCTGGAGCTATGGGAAGAAATTCAAAAGTTAATTTGGTGACACACGGGCTTGTGATAAATAATTTCAAAGAGACGCATTGGGCAGCAAAATTATTTCAAACAATATGATTCAAAGCATATTTATACCAACAATATTTCTGTGGCAGATCATAAAAACAGATTTGGTGGTCTGCGAACTTCAAAATATTGCCACGAGTAATAGGATTTTAGTGCCCAAACCTTAATATCCATATCTTCACAAACTCATAGTTATGACTTTTGGAAATTCAGTTAATATGAATGAATGGAAAGATTATAGGAAACCTAAATTGAGTGATTGAATTTATTGAACAAACATAAATCTTTAAAATTGTGGTTTTAGGTTATGAAACCAATATATTGAAACCAAAGAGTGCATATTGAAACCTTTTAGAGTGCAAAACTTGAAGTGTTATATTATAAGGCTCACTTATTTAGTAATATCAAGTTGTTAAACATTGAGTTATTATTGGATGATGGTTGACATACTCACTCAACCACCTCCTCTAGAATAAGAAATAATTAGATTTTATAACCAATTGCCATGTCTATAAAAGAGAGAATAAGAAATAGTTAAATCCTATAACTAATTTCAATCTCTATAAAAAAGACAAACTTTTGTAATGATGAACCAAAACTAATATTGAATAACTTCTTCAAGTTCTCCTCATTTATTCTTGATTGTTTATCATTTTTGCATCATAATGGATATTTCTTATATGGTATCAGAGCTAATTTTTTTACCACCAGCTCCAATTGAAGAACATAGTATGTTGTTCGAGAGAAGACAATCACTACCACATGAAGCAAACTGCTTGCCAATGAAAGCATGAAGATCTGATGTTGTTGGACAAATGAGAAATGGTCGTTGGTTGTATTGAGAAGGATTGCCACAAGGAGTGTCGTCATACCTATCAGTCACAATGTGAATCCCTATGATTCATGAATAGAAAAGAAGACACAAATAAATTACTGTCCCAGCTAAAAATGGAGGATCAAGGGTATTTTGAAAGAATTAGAGGTGGAATGGAGAATTTTCATTTTTGAGATTCAAAGGGGATAGATTTCATCTTGGTTGTGCAAGAAAACAAGCCTATGGAGGTTCCAATTATGGCAGATCCATATGAAGTAATTTTTCCTCCTTTTCCTACATAGCTTTAGCACTTTGTACTACGATAACATGAGGTTTGAAAGAAAAGATAGCAGTGCAATGGTTGCAAATTCAACTATATACTAACAAACATACTTGATATATCAAACGCTAGAGATCTACAACTATGTGAACTTTGTTGTTTATTGATTCACCAAATAGGTGTTTAAATACACAGTTTCTAAGAGATTTTTAAGAGCTAGAGAAATATTGCAAACCATCTACACAAAACTATCACGAAAGTTATGGAGAAGACTTCTCATGAAAGCTCTGATTAAGACTTATCTAGAATATTCACCTACTACATTTATTACTAGTTATTTTCAGGAGCAATTATCTTTTAACAAGGTTGAGTTGTCATTTTGTGTTGGAAATTATGTATCTCTTGTGAAGTAAGCGGCCTTGAAGGCCGATTCAATTAGCATCAAAAGGTTATGAGTTGTCTGAATGAAATGGATTTGGGGTGATGGAAATCTATGTATTCTTTCGGTTACAATTAATAAAGAAAGGGGGTCAATCTTATTCTTTCGATTGATATTATTCTTCTTCTTTATATGCTATTGATTGTATAAAAGAGACTTGGTCAAGCACATAAGTGTTCACTTTTAAGCTAGCATATATCTAGCTACTTCTCTTACAAATCATTTGCTTCTTCATATATTTATCCAAGGTCTTGCTACTCAATATGGTATTGCCATTCAATTCCTTAAAGTACGCAAGAGATTCCTTAAGTGACACTTGTAGTTATTCTTGAGAAGTTTGGAACTAAAAACTTTGCGGATGGGAGAAACAAGGGTGCATACCTTGATGGTTTGATTGTAAGGTATAAGGTAAAAAAATTAGCAAGCGAGAGAATTCCAATGCTACTTCAAGGACAAAGTTTAGATCTATCATCCAAAGATGTTG
>SNQJ01S0031935.1:0-19915 GCA_010110895.2 Picea sitchensis | reverse complement strand
TACCTCTCTAGCTACCTTACACAGTGCTTGGCACCCATTGGGCTCTGCCCTTACAACAGGAGCCATGGCTTCTGTGCATGGTGGGGTTTGGACCGAACAAACAAAGCACAGAGTCGAAACGAAAGGGTTTAACAGCTTCAGCGCTCAAAGAGGCAGGGAAATAATTGCATGCGTGCGAAGGTGGTGGGATTACCACCGCCATGCAATGTATTAATGACCGTGTACAGTGCTATTCAATCCATAATCATAATCGTTTAAACCATATGTATCGGCCAACCAAATAGGTGTACAAACATATCAACGTGCCATTCATCCGAAATATAACCAACACCAAATGTTATAATCATACGCCAAGTGTCCAGTTCTTTCAAACATGACATCTAACATTAACCAACGATCTGTCGTGTCAATCAAATGTTTTAAACCGATGTTAATTCAATCATGCCGATGCATAGTTTGAAACTATGATCGCTCAATGTAATACCAAACTCATAAAACAATACACCAAGCATCGATTCAAACCATAAAATCGAAAATCCAAAAGGTTGATCAATGCGCCTTTGCAAAACTCAAACCATTGCCATTTTATATGAAATCAAACTTATGATATTGCCAATGTGTTTTTAGCATAATCGAAGTGTGAAAACCTTGCAACCAATGACCATATGAAAACGATAAGTTAAGAGTTCAAAACAATACAAATTATATCATATATAAAACCAAAATCAATTATGACCCTTATGACATCAAACATAACTCATAACTTAACATTTTCAATACTTTATAAAAGAAATCAAGTTGCACAGTTAAAGTGAATGGATATAGTTTGAAAGAACCTTTCGCAGTGATGTGACAAACCAATGGTTAAGTGTCTTTCAGCAAATCAATAAAAGACGATGACAGTCAAAACAACGAGAGAGGTGTTTTCACACTTTCAGTTGTGAAAACTGAAACGAAACCAAATTGCAATTGTCGCAAAAATGAATACGATGTCTTGTAGCACAATGCGACGATGATTTGTCGTTAATGAGACAAGGGGTGTAGGCATCTTTTTAGGGAAAATTAAAAAAAAATGAATTGGCTGCCAACAAACATGAAGTTAAAGGAAGAGATGAAACACTTTAAAGATGATGTGGCTCAAAGAAATTTACAGGTGTTGGTTGAAGCTGCCAATGAGGATGATAAACCAGCAGCTAAGGAGAGCACAACTACACTGAAAAATCCTGTTAATGCTAAGAAGAAGAAGTCTGTTGTGCCAATTGAATATCCTCTTTCTACTAGAAAGAGTGTGAGGCTAAGTGTTAAAATGAAAAAATAGTTGTTAATGGTAAGCTTCATTTTTTAGAATTGTTCCTTTTTTGGGAGGGTTAATTGATATGCACATACTAGATATACCATCATACAAGCTGCTAATCGTTTAACTAACTGGGTTTTGAGTTTTTGCTAAGTGCTAGTTTCCCCAGTGGTAAAAGGCACTACCCATTATACAGTCAAGGAACTTAATTGAAATGGTTTTGTCATCATGAAAGACCACAAATTTCTCTGCACACTTTCAATATTGAAGGCGTTGTGTTTTTGGCAATGCTACTTGATCTGCACATAAACGCAACATAAGTGGCACTACCTACAGGCGCTACCTAATATTTAGCAGAGAACAAAATTGTCATATGGTCGTAACACAAAGGAGCTACTTACAGACACTACTTACAGATGCTACCTACAGGTGCTACCCAGTATTTTACAGAGATCAGAGTCTGTACACATATGCAACATAGTGACAAGACCTACAGGCGCTACCTTTTTTCCTGGTAGTGCACTACCCAAATTTGCTACCCAAAGAAGTTGTTGATAAAAACCAGGGATCTAAGAGGACCAAGCTAATAGATTTGGGATAAATTGATGAAGAAGAAGGATGGAGAAGCAACAACTAGCATCATGAAGACAACCACGTGCTTTGAAGGACACTTGGAAAATAAGGAGTTGCGCAGCAAAAGGGAACTAATTTAGTTTGAATTTCAGTTAGATTAGTCACCAACATTTTCCTATTTTATAGCATAGATGGTTAGATAAGTTGTTAGGGAAAATAAATGTTTATAGTTTTTCAAGGGAAGGTGGCTAGCTCGTACCTCCAGTTGTTGTCTCCCTTTTGTTATAAATAGATAGATCATTTTCTTTAGCAGGTTCGAATGGTTGAGAAAGGCTCCCTTTACTTGTAATATTTTAATGAAGTGACTATGATCTAGTGATGTACTGGACTTAAGACTTTTTGGCTAATATAAACCAGCTTCTCTTTCAGTCTATTTTCTTCTGATGCTAAATTTTCATGCTTTGAATGATTCACATGAATTATTGTGGTGATGTTATGGTGGATGTTTATTCATTATATTATCATGATGTTTATTTAGCTTCCTTATTTTCTGATGTCAAGAAAAACTTGTGATTAGAAACTTTCTTCCTTAGAATTTTGTAGACCTGATGTTTGCAGCAATCCCTACACTCCTCTCACTCAAGTCTTCCCTTTGTTCATACTTGTTACAAGGGAAAAAATCTCTATGGCCAAGGGTAAACCACAACAGACAGTTATGACTGCAGAAATCAACTCAATTCTAACATGTGCTATATAAACTAATGTGCAATACGAGGAAGAAGCCTACCTCGATCCAATCGTTTGATGTCGTTCCATCGTTGAGCACTTTGAGCCAAAGATTTACACCTGCAAGAATTTCTCAACAAACAAGTGATGCAAGTATATAGTGACAATATATAAAATAAGTTAGCACATTCGATAGCACAATCCATTAATAAACATTACAAACATGCCCATGGATAATAATCATATATTTGCAAGATATCGATAGGAAGGGAAAGGAGTATTTCTATTAATAATTGATCAACAGAAGTATCAACATTACAGACTTTTGTGTCGGCATGGTTTGAAACCAAGAAACCAAGTTCCTTCCAACTGGGTCTCCACCACTTCAATCCTCCACCAAAGACAAGCTCATAGCAAAGAGGTAATGAGGTCCTCTTGACAAAAAGGAAAGATCTTGGGGGCTGAACATTGTGTTCAGACTTGAGGGACAAAGGGATGTAGACTCAATATGAAGTAATTTCTCCAGACTAACTTTTCTCTCAAAGTTGAATGTTTTCTCCTCCTTTTCCATAGCTTGAAATTGTGTTCTTATAGCCTCCATAATGCAACTGAAGGGTCGAGTCAGAACATTTCCAGTATATGTTAGGTCAAAGATCAGAGATCTTCTGTCATGACATGGAAACCCAACCTCATTTTGTATTTTCTGGCACAAATCCCTATAAACATGAGTTGTAGTGGAGCAACAAGCGTATAATCATCTTGCAAAGAAGTTAGGGAGTGTATATGTGGAAAAATATATATTTTTGGCTCTAGATTTATCAAAAATGGGTTGATAAGTATGCATAGGGAAATGGAAAAAGGTCGTTTATGCAAGATAGAAATGGTGAGGCAAATCTTGCTATAACAGATGCCCCCTAATGTGTGAGATCAGAGGAGTATCTGCGATAGCCGAAATACATTATAAATAACCCAGAAGTGGAGTGGTAGAGAACCAGCTGGACAAACTCAATTTCTCATTTACATTATGTACTGACTTTTCACACATGGCTACCAAGAATACAATGCAGATCCATGTGAAAAATATACCAACAAGTGTTCATGGTCATGAGTAGGCAAGTATAAATGTGGTTACATACCAATAGTTGTCATAGTCACGAACAAGGCCCAGTGAAACCAGTCTCAAAATCAATCTGAAGATATTTGTATACCATGGAGTACAATCTAATCTCCCATGATCTCTGAAGTCAAATAGGTACTGGTCCAATGAAATGGAAACAACAACTCAGGAAAGTTGTGTCTACAAAGTGATGTCTTCAAGTCTTCAATACAATTTGCCAATGGTGCAAGTCTACATCATGTGAATAAATGAGTTGAGTTCGAACACGATGAGACATCGTTTGATTACCAGTCATTGAGGTATACCGTTAACAAACACGATACAACCTACCAATGATCAAAGTAGGTATCAAGGCACCGAGTACATATCTACAAATGTGAATAAATGAGCTGGTGTCGAACACTTAAGAGATCCATTGATCAAGAGACATTAATGTATTCCCATCTGTCAATGGCGAGAGAGCCTGCCACTAATGACTGAAAGCCTCAAGGTACTCATAAAACTCTAGGTCTTGTATCTAGAATACATGAGCTGAAGTCGATGGAAAGAGACCCACTGAAAGGAGAGCATTAAGGAATCTCTCATCAGTCAGCATGAGGAACAAAGCAGGATATTCATGATTTGGTGGAGATCGGATGAAGAACATGTTCACGAACCAATGACCCTATGTGTCTTTCATGTGTGCCAAATGTAAGTGGTACATGAAAAAGAGCCTCTGAATAGCAGTCAATGATGAAAACTACTGACAAAGGCGAGGAAACCACCAATAAGGCTAATGGAATCCAAGACACTACACGAATCCCAAAGCATGAATAGATGTCTTGCCGTCAAACACAAGGGAAACCACCCAGTCAATGACCCATGATGAAATGTCGATTGTTGGGTTCAAGGTGACCTACCAATGATGAAAGTAGGGCTAGGGTGCATCATAAGACCAAAGTATCATGTGATTCTGAGACAAACTGAGGGTATGACCGGCATGCAAAGTCAATATTTTTGAGGAGTGGATGACACAGGTTGATAGAATTCCTTTGAACAAGAGCATGAGACATACGGTGGACTCTAGAAGCATAGACTTAATGATGTGACAACTATATGCAAGAGGCATCCATAATGTTCTCTATAGTGACTAGAAGATTAACCAGTCGATAGAGAAAAAATTGTAACGATATCAGCTTCCTAAGGCCATGCTAAACCCAAAATTACGATGACGCAAGGACTCAATAACTTTGTGCTCTATTCAAAGGTGACACGAATGTTTCCAATTACAATATATTACTCCCTTCCCGCCCATCCTTTTTTTTTTTTTCATAACAAGCGAATGTATGATACAGAGGAGGGAACAAGTGTCACAAGTAAGAAAAACTAGTTCCAACAGTGGAACGTACCTATGCTCAATGCAAGGAAATGCATGTGGGAGATGGACATTCGGGGTGATATTCCCTCCAGGGTATAGGGTGTCAAATTGTGAAGGATATAAACAAGGCTCTGCTTGGTTGAGGATGCAAACTTCTTGGGCCATGGTTTATAATGAAAAGCGAGAACCGGATAAAGGCTCAATATTGCAAGCAAGGGCATGAGATGCAATCACAATTTAACGCCAAAAAATGTCCTTTTTTATATCTTTTAGTCTACTTGGTGTGAAAAAGGGGTAAACTTGTGCCAAATAGACATCTTTTAAAATCCAATTTACGAGTGTGAAAAAGACAAGTTCACTCGACAATCTTTTCTATTTTTGATAGCGAGTTGGAAAAGATCTTAACTAGGACTCATGATCTTTCAAATCCAATTTTAACGAGTGTGAAAGGGACAAATCACTCGACGATCTTTTCAGTTTTTGGACGAGTTGGAAAAGAGCTTAACTGAGACTCGTTAGGAAGATTCTAGGTGGTAAGCCATGGGGGAGGCCAAGGCTCCCATGCAGACCTCTTATGGAATTTCATTATATTATGAAGAACCGACACACGCTTGGGAAGACCCAAAGCTCTCCAAGTCAAGGAGGACAAAGTGCTAACAGAGCTTATCGTCTCTGTGATATATAAGATAATGTCTCTTCCTGGAAAAGACATATGCGAAGGCATTGGATACCCCAAAAGACCATCCCAATCAAAGGGAACCTCGTCAAGAATTGGAGGGAGAGAACTCAGGAAGAGTAAAACTCTCTCTTGTTCAGAAGGTGAAGTAATAGAACTGCTAAGGACATGGAATATAAGGCATAGAACCATAACCAGAAGAGAGGGATCGACCAAAAATTTCATTGGAGTGACCGCTTCCTTAGACTTATCACTCTCCAAGAGAAGAGTGGGGTTGATTGAATATTGCGTCGATACGCCCACTTCCTCAACCATTGGTTGAATAGGATGTGAGACAACAAGGTTGAGACTTGTATCACTCCAAAAAACATGAGTTTTGTCGGTCGAAGATTGCATTGACACGACCGTTGGTTGAACCAGATGCGAGACAACAAGTTCAAGAGACACATCAACCCCGAACATAGGAGAGGTGTCGGTCGAATATTGCATCGACATGACCATAGGTTAAATGGGATGTGAGACAACAAGGTTAAAGGATGCATCAACCCCTAAAGGAAAAGAGGTGTCAGTCGAAGATTGCATCGACATGATTGTTGTATCAACCAAAGAAGGAATGGAGTGTTGTGAATCCATAGATGCCTCAGAAACCAAAGGGCCCTTAGGTGAGCCCTACACTTCTAGTATCCCAGCAGTAATATGACACAAACAATTAAGGTGACTTCCTTCACAAGTCCTGCAAAGGAATCTAGGCTTACATCTGAGACGTCTAGGCTTCTCAATCATATGAATGCCCCCAACATGACTTGTAGTGGCTAGTGACATGATCCCAGCATGACTTGTAGAGGCTAGTATAAAATCTCCAACATGACTAGCAGAGGTTGGTGATGAATCCCCAACATGACTAGCAGAGGTTGGTGATGAATGTGCAGTGTGACTAGCAATGACCAAACATGTGCCCCCATCATGACTTGCAGCGGCTAGTTGTAGGTCTTCAACATGACTTGCAGAGGTTGTCGACCAATCTACAACATGACTAGCAAAGGTTGGTGATATAATGGTAGTATGACATGCAATGACTAGACTTGTGCCCCCAGCATGACTTGAAGGTCTTCAACATGACTCGCAGAGGTTGTCGACCAATCTCCAACATGACTAGCAGAGGTTGGTGATATAATGCCAGTATGACATGTAGTGACTGGACTTGTGCCCCCAACATGACTTGCAGTAGTTGGTTGCAGGTTTTCAACATGACTCGCAGAGGTTGTCAACCAATCTCCAACATGAATAACAACGGTTGGTGATATAATGCCAGTATGACACGCAGTGACTGGACTTGTGGCGGTAGTGAATTGTGGAATTTGAGTCCAAGGTGCATGGAAAGATTGATTTTGAGAAATTGTAGGCCAGGAAGGATCCTATTTTACATCCTGTCCCTATCTGATAGGACAATATCCTCCTTCATACTGTTTCGTAAAGGGTTGTAAGGGCATCGACACTAAGGAAGCCATTTGCGAAGAGAAAGTGACATGCCAAGGGTTACTCATGTGAGGATATATGTTTCCCCCAGACGAAGGAACTTCATGAGGGAGGTTGCCCATACTACAAAAATAACTTCCCCCAGATGAAACACCAGAGGACAGATGGAGGTCAACCATGGGAAAAGTGTTCATAGGAACCGACATAGCGGAAGAAGGATAAGTGGATGGAGTGTAACAAGTAGAATGATTGCTTAATTGGGCACTTACTTCTCACATAGTGGATTCATAGGAAGGAATATTCCAACCTCCTACTGTAAGAGGTATTTGAAGGATATGACTAATACCAAATGGAGAGGGATAAGAAGGAGGCATCATTCCCCTAGACCCAAAACTTGTATTCGCATAAGGAGGCATCATGCCCCTAGACCCAAAACTTGTATTCGCATAAGGAGGCGAGGAAGAGGAGGGAAAGTGTGAAGACATATCATACATACCATGAGAAAAATTATTAGAGACCCAAGGCATTGACTGAGAACCATAATTTTGCATACCATAATGCTAGAGACCCAAGGCATTGACTGAGAACCATAATTTTGCATACCATAAAAAGAGGACGGATTTTCCCCATGAACGTCATGGGGAGGGTAGAGCAGTAAATGAGGGATAAAAAGGAACTCCACTATCCATGATAATGAAGACTCAATATAGAATCCTAAGGCCAACTAGTAGTCAAAGAGCACACCAAAAATTCAAACAACCAATATGCATGAAAACGGGTAAAGTGGCTGAGTGGCCTCCCTCGCTAAAGAAGGTATTCCTCGTCCAGGAGGGACCTGCGACTCCCTGCTAAAGTTTGGAGGTAACATAATCAGTTATAAGGGCCCTCGTAGGCTTAACAACTAGTCGATCAAATCCCCCCAGAGAGGTAATCCTCCATAAAGGTTGTGTGTTGTCCAACCCCTGTTTGACTCGAGATACAAGCAGAATAACCCCTGCAAGTAACCTATGAGAAACCTAAGTCAGGAAACTAATCAACCATTGTATAACCAATGCACAGGTGAACAGTCGTAAGTCTGGATTACCGTATGGGTAGGGTTGAAAAGCCCGAAACCTTGAAAGTACCACCTCTCATAGAGGTATGGATACTAGCAAGATCCCCAAATACGAATAAATCCACAGAACAATCTTTGACGCTAGGTGAGTATCCAGGGGTTATCCCTTCAACAAACTTCACACAACCTCGTGCTTAACTCTGGTGTGAGCGGAGCCTCCTGATATTACCAATTATACAATGGATTTCTCAACTCCCTGTCTCATACACATATGTTGATTTAATTGCCTTAGAGAAGTTTACTCACAAAATCCTATTCCAAGGCACTAAATCCTAGGCTAGTTTGTGCACCCTAAACAATAAAATCATTACTAATAAATTTTAGTTTAAAGCGTAAATTTTATTGGCCGTGATTACTCAAAAAGGTATGGAAATGAAACTCATGGTGTTATGACTCTGCATAAAAATAAAAATAGATATAATGCAAAGCCTAACTTTAACTTTTCAGTGAATGATATGCTAAATAAAAACAATGCAATCTTCAATTTTAACTCTGCAATTCAGAAGTAAAATGCGATCTTTCGCTAAATGTGCTAAGCTAATGATAAAGGTTCCAAGACAAAAATACCAACCAATGCAAAATACCTATTTTTTTTGTATTTTCAATGTATTAAAAAGAAAATGCATGGACTGATAAGTGACTTGATGTATAACTTCTACTGTGTATAAAAGCAATCAATCGAGAAGAATACCAAGCATCTAAGTAGGCAACCCAACTACCAAAGACAAATAAAAAACGGAAAACAAAGAGAAAGACGTCGACCAAAAATTCAACTCCAAACAGGTTTCCTGTCATCCCAGATAATCTCAACAGGAACCACAGAGACCTAAGAAGGCTCAGTGATCCTCAAAACCTATCCAGAAGTCACTAAACCAAGCAAGCAAGCAAGGGGAAGTGGTATACACGACTGTTCAAGAGAAAATGGCGTATATACACCTCTTGCAGTGGGACAACAAGCATGTATATGCGGGTGTTAGGGAAAAAAGGGCATATGTATTTTAAAACAAGTCTAGGCAAGGATAAAAGGATGAAAAAATCAAACCCAGAGTGAACAGACTTTGTTCAACTGTGATACGACAAGAAACATAAAGGAAAAAGAGCAATGTAAGAAGAAAAAATACTTCAACCCTTAGAAGGAAGATCTCTCCCCAGTGGAGTCGCCAATTATGTTACAAGGGAAAAACTCTCTATGGCCAAGGGTAAACCAAAACAAACAAGTATGACTGCAGAAATCAACTCAATTCCAACATGTGCTATATAAACTAATGTGCAATACGAGGAAGAAGCCTACCTCGATCCAATTGTTTGATGTCATTCCACCGTTGAGCACTTTGACCCAAAGCTTTACATCTGCAAGAAGTTCTCAACAAACAAGCGATGCAAGTATATAGTGACAATATATAAAATGAGTTAGCACATCAGATAACACAATCCATTAATAAACATTACAAATATGCCCATGGATAATAATCATATATTTGCAAGATATCGTTAGGACGGGAAAGGATTATTTCTATTAATAATTGATCAACAAAAGTATCAACATTACAGACTTTCGTGTCGACATGGTTCAAAACCAAGAAACCAAGTTCCTTCCAACTGGGTCTCCACCACTTCAATCCTCCACCAAAGGCAAGATCATAACAAAGAGGTAATGAGGTCCTCTCAACAATAAGGAAAGAGCTTAGGGGCTAAACACTGTGTTCAGACTTGAAGGACAAAGGGATGCAGACTCAATATGAAGTAATTTCTCCAGAGTAACTTTTCTCTCAAAGTTGAATGATTTCTCCTCCTTTTCCATAGCTCTAAATTGTGCTCTTATAGCCTCTAGAATGCAACTGAAGGGCTGAGTTGGAACGTTTCCAGTATATGGAAGGCCAAAGATCAAAGATCTTCTATCCTGACATGGAAACCCGCCCTCATTTTGTATTTTCTGGTACAAATCCCGATATACGTGAGTTGTAGTGGAGCAACAAGCATATACACATCTTGCAAAGCAGTTAGGGAGCGTATATGTGGAATATATATATATTTTTGACTCTGGATTTATCAAAAAGGGGTTGATAAGCTTGCATAGGGAAATGGAAAAAGGCCCTCTGTGCAAGATAGCAATGGTGAGGCAAATCTTGCTATAACAATACTTACTCCCAAACTACTAATAGAAGTTAGCCAAGACCTTAATTGTTGGTGAATGCTAGCCCTATTGTCTGAGTTAGAAAATTATCATTTGAGTCCTTTTCCATTTGACCCTTTAAAACACTCTTTCATTCACGTATAACTTGATGGGTACTGGGCTTGCCTTCCATGCAATTTGAAGGTGACTCCTAGTGCTAACATTCTTGGTGTCGTTGTCGGGGACGATTTGAATACTTTTACCTGGGATTAAAACGACACAGTATTCTAGTTCTAAAGGTGCATTAGAATTCAATATTTCAAAGATTGTAGACTGCACCTGGCGACTCCATTGTTTTAGCTCTGGCACCTAAAGGCAGGCATAAGAGATCAAATCCACAACTACCTTTGGTACCACCGGAGGCTAACCCAGACAAGATAATCAAGAAGGTAAAAGCTTCCCCAAAATTTTTTTTTGCTGCTACTACAAGTGCTTTTGGTCAGTTTCCTGATTCTACTCTTGATACTCCAACTGTTTTATCAAGTAAGCTTCCTTTATCTTCTGCTGAAGTATCTAAAAAGCTTGATTTTGAAGAGTTTCTTGTTGAATACTCTTCCTTTGAGACTGAATTGAAAGAGGAAAACATTGATATATTTTCTTCCCCTGATATTGAGAAGTGTTTCAGTCTTGATAGTTTTGAATATTTCCCTACTTTAGGTTTTGCTACACCTCTTTCTGTTAAAACTTTTGATGCCAGTGAATTAGGAACTTCATCTCCCTCTCATACCTTACCACCCTCTTCAAATAATTAGCCTTCTATTGTGAAAATTGAAACCCCCCCTTCATCTATTCCTTCCTCTCCTAATCTACATACAGTCAAGTCTCCTTTTCCTTCTTGTTCACCAAGAATCCAAAATAAAATGGTAGTTGTTAATCCCCCTACTAATAGGATGGATGCCATAGTGGTTGCAAGATATGCTCCTCTACTTTTACCTCAGCCACTGAATTCTCTTCCCCCTGGAGATTATTTGAAATACATGCCTAAGTTAATGGGAGAAGAAGATGTAACAACTGAGGAACATCTTGCTACTTTCTACAGCTATGCAGATAACCAAAATATTGAAAATGAAGATGTTTGTATGAGGGTTTTTGTCCAAATCCTGTTTGGTGAGGCTAGGAAGTGGTTTAGGGGTCTGTCCCTTGGATCCATTACTGGTATTGAGGCATTGGATGAAGCCTTCTTGAGGCATTGGGGCGACAAAAAAGATTTTTTGTACTACATCACTGAATTTGGATCTTTGAAAAGGAAAGAAGGAGAGTCTATCTCTGACTTTTCTAAAAGATTTAACAAAATGTACAAGAATATCCCTGATGAGATCAAGCCCACTAAAACCATGGCAAAAATCACTTATGCTAGTGATTTTGATTCTGAATTCATCCTCCTTTTAAGAGAAAGAAGGTCACCTTCTTTGGTTCATATGAAAGATGTTGCCTTAGAGGTAGAATCCAACATAGTGGCATCAGATAAGCTCAGGGGGAAATCTGATAGGGACAGGAGAAAAACAAAGTTGAAGCTTCAAATTCTGAATCCTCTGTTTTCTATTCTCAAGCATACGAGCTGACCAAATTAGTAAAATCTCTCTCCACTGAAATTGAGAAATTAAAATCAGAAGGGAAAAAAACATATAGAAATGCTCAAAACAATGATAATAGAGGTAACTACAGGAGACCAAATAATGCTCCCCAAATCTTTCCTAGGGATCCTAGAAACAAAGAGAGAGATGATCAAAGGATACAAGCTCCTTTGCAAAATAATTTAGTGGTAGATGAAGAAGAAGAGGAGGTTGAAGTTGATCATGAGATTCACTATTTAGGTGATACTTCCCCATCCTCACACTTTACTCAATCCTCTTTTGAGAAATATTTAATGGATATTCAAATTAATGAGTTAATCAAGGGAGAGAAGGCAAAGGAAAATCCTAGTAGATATAATATGAGATCTAAGAAGAATGTAGAAAAAATTGATGCCCCTAATCAGCCTGTTCAGAAAGAAGATTCTGCCAAGGCTTACAGTGAGTAGCAAGGAAAAAGACTCTCAAAACCCACAAGTTCTGATCAAAGATCCTCCTCCTAAAACCAAAGAGATCTTGAAGCCTTCCCCTTCCTTCAGTTTTGAGAATGAGATCCAGAATATAAAGATCCCTGTACCTTTTTTGGAATTGATAAAAAATGAGGATTTTAAAAAATATTTATCCAAAATGTTACAGCCAGAATCCTCTCCAAATGCCATTGATTCCATAAATATGCAAGATGAAAAACCAACAGTGATTTTAGGTCCTTTGATAGAAGACATAGATGACTCATCCCCACCTTTCTATAATTCACTGAATATACATGATAAGGTGCTACACAATTGTCTCATGGATTTAGGGGCATCCCACAATCTTATGCCAAAATCTGTTATGGATGAACTTGGGTTAGAAGTCACAAATACCTATCATGAATTATATTATTTTGACTCCAGAAAATGCAAATGTCTTGGAGTAATTAAGGATATGGTGGTTACCTTATTTCAGCTACCCATGAAGAGTATACTTATGGATATTGTAATTGTTGATGTTCCCACCAAGTTTGGTATGCTCTTGTCAAGATCCTAGATAAAAAGACTTGGGGGAACCTTGCAGATGGATCTCTCTTATGCTGTTGTTCCTGTTTTTTGGGGAGAGCATAGAAGACTTTATAGGGAAGATCAATTGGCTTACATCATTAGTGATGAAGCAAACCCCACCAATCACCCTATTTTTTCTTTTGATACAGATCTGGGATCTAGTATTTTGCAACTCACCGATGCCTCGAAAGCCCTTTTAGAAATCAGAAAAAAAGTCCATCAATTTTTCTGAAGAGCCTCCTCTAACTACTTTTGTCTGGAAGATGTTCTTTGATGGAGCCTCTTCCAAGGAAGGTGTTGGTGTTGGGGTGATATTTGTCTCACCAACTCAAGAAACTATATCTTTGTCATATAAACTAGAATTTGAGACTACTAATAATGTGGCAGAGTATGATGCTCTTGTATTGGGTTTGAGGGCAGCAAAAGACATGGGGATAGAGGAGTTGTCAGTATTTGGGGATGCTGAATTGATAGTCCATCAGATTAAAAATATTTATCAAACAAAGCATCCTAGGATTAGATCTTACAGAAATGAAGTATGGGATTTAGTGGATAGTTTTTTCTTTTCTTTTAAGATATCATTCATTCCTAGAGAAGAGAATATTGTGGTTGATTCTTTGGCTGTATCAACAAGCAACTTCAGAATTCCTATACCACCAAAAATCAAGTATGATGTAGAAGTCAAATACAGGCCTTCTATACCAGACAATTTAAAATATTGGAAGGTGTTCGAAGATGATTTAGAACTTAAAAAATTTCTTGAGACTGTTGATGAATTTTCTGCATTGCACATTGATCAGGATCGTGATCCAAAAATCACTCCTCATGCTGATGTTTTCCTCAATAAAATTGCTAATCATCATATTGTGCAACTGCCTAGCAATAATACCAAATGGATTGGTTCCTTTGGAAATATTATTTGATGGAAATGATGTGGCATTGAAAGGGAAGGTATCCACTGATGATGTTGATATCACTGAGTGCAATGTGGGCACTAAAAAGGATCCAAAATATGTCAAATTGTCAAGCAGGCTATCAGAAAAGAAAAGGGCAGAATACACTAAGTTGTTGAAAGAATTTGATGATGTATTCACTTGGATTTATGAAGATCTCAGAACTTATGACACAAACATAATAGAGCACAAGATCCCATTAAAAGAAAACACCAAACCTTTCAGGCAAAAGTTGAGGAAAATTAATCCTATGTTGCTGCCTTTCATGGAGAAAGAAGTTAAGAAGCTTTTAGATGCAAAAATTATCATTCCTTTGAGGTATTCCAAATGGGTAGCCAATTGGTCCCAATAAGAAAAAAAAATGGGGAAATCAGACTTTGTGTTGATTTCCGAAATCTGAACAGAATCTCAAAGAAGGATAATTATCCTTTACCTAAGATGGATCGAATATTACAGAAGGTGACAGGAGCAACCAGGATGTCTATGGTTTATGGATTTTCTAGATACAATCAAGTATCTGTTTTGCTAGATGACAGGGAGAAGATGACCTTGACCACTCCTTGGGGGACAATTATGTACACCAAGATGCCCTTTGGTTTGATGAACGCAGGGGAAACTTTGTAGTGAGCTATGGACATAGCATTTATTGGAGAAAAGGATAAGTTTTTTGTTATCTATTTGGATGACATAACTATGTATTCTTAGTCTGATAAGGAACACTGTGATCATTTAAGAAAGGTTTTCTTGAAATGTAGAAAATTTGGCCTCTCTTTGAAACCAAAAAAATCATTGTTTTCCATGAAAGAAGGAAAATTATTGGGGAATATTGTGTCAGTTGAAGGGGTAAGGATTGATTCCAACAGGGTTGAGGCTATACAAACTTTGTCACTCCCTAGATCTAAAAAAGAGGTACAATCTTTTCTGTGAAAAATCAACTTTTTGAGAAGATTTGTGTCAAATTTTGCTGAGTTAGTTAAGTATATCACAACCATGCTGAGGAAGGATAGTGAAATCAAATGGATTGTTGAGGCTTGTGATTCTTTTGATAAAATAAAAAAAGCCTTGACAGAAGCCCCGGTTCTTGTCAGCCCCAACTACTCCAAGGACTTTCTTATTTTTTCTTTTGCCTCTTTTAATACAATAGCAACAGTCCTATTGCAGAAGAATGTTGAAGGCTTAGAGAACCCCATTGTATTTTTCAGTAGGGCATTGAGAGATGTAGAACTAAAGTATGACATTATGGAAAAACAATCCTATGCATTGGTTAAATCTCTTAAGTCCTTCAGAGTTTATGTTCTACATTCAAGAGTTATTGCTTATATCCCATCAACTGTTGTAAAAGAAATTATTATTCAACTTGATATAGACGAAAAAATAAGTAAGTGGATTGCTAAACTACTTGAATTTGATTTGGAGATTAGGCCCACAAAATTGGTTAAAGGCCAAGGTTTGGCCAAGATCTTGGCTGAATCAAATTGCTCAACACTGGGGGTGAATTTCATTCACTCATGTTCAGAAAATCAATAGGATGAGATGAATGATAAAGGCCCACAAGTCATTTCTACATTGGAAGATTGCAGCTGGTACAAAGACATTATATTTTTTCTGCAAAATTTACGGTCCCCAAGTGGTATGGAAAGGAACAAGGTGAGGGCTTTAAAACTCAAATCAATAAAGTAATTCTTTGTTGATCAAATTTTGTATTGGAAGGATCCATTAGGAATGCTTTTGAGATGCCTAGATCCCCAAGAATCCCAAAAGATTATGTCTGATTTTCATGATAGTTTATGTGGGGGGCATCATTATTGGAGAACCATGGCATACAACATCCTCAGAGCTGGGTACTTCTGGCCCAACTTGTTCATGGATGTTTGTGCTAAGATCAGAGCCTGTGCTAAGTATCAGAATTTTTCTGGAAAGCAACAACTTAAGTCTTTTCCATTGAAGCCTGTGGTAGCCTCAGGACCCTTCCAACAATGGGGCCTAGATTTTATCGGGGAAATCCATCATGTTTCCAGTGGTCAACATAGATGGATCTTGACTGCTACAAATTACTTTACTAAATGGATTGAAGTTATTCCCACAAGGAATGCTTCACATAGAGTGATCATTGGTTTCTTGGAAGACATCATAGCAAGGTTTGGGTGTCCTGACAAAAACATCACTGATAATGCTGTGTCATTCAAGGCTGAACCATTTATTCAGTTTTGTGAACAGTTTGGGATCACTTTGATTCATTCTACCCCTTACTATCTGCAGGGAAACGGGCTTGCAGAATCCTCAAACAAAAGAATTATAAAGATTATTAAAAAGATGTTAGAGGATAACAAAAAGGCATGGGATTTGAAACTCAAATTTTGTCTATGGGCTGACAGAGTGACAGTGAAAAGGTCCTTGAGACTTTCCCCTTTCCAGCTGGTATATGGAGTTGATGCAATTTTTCCTTCTCAACTTGCATTACCTGTGGTGAAATTCTTCTAGGATTATCAAGGGGAACCTGATCACATGATCAGAAGGATTCATGAGCAGATTGAAGTGCAACAGACCCGTGAGCAGATTGTAGACAAAGCAGCTGACCATCAACTGAAGATCAAGCAGGATTTAGACAAAAAGGTGAACAAAGAGGACTTTCAATTGGGTGATCTGGTGCTCAAATGGGATGCACCGAAGCAGGATAAAGGCAAGCACGGTAAATTTGAAGCTTTATGGATTGGTCCTTTCAAAATATCTGAAGTATTCTCTAATAACACTTTCAAGTTGCAGAATATGGATAATGAAGAGGTTTTTGGTGGCCAATGGGCATTTCCTAAAAAAGTACTTTGCTTGAGCCTTGAGTGGATCTTCATGTCATTGTAAATATCATTCTCTTTTTATTTTTGTTTCAATAACTCACCCCATAGCCCTAGGATAAGGGACTGAATCTACTCATTCTTGGCAGCCCGCAGGGAGCATGCCATCCCCTGTGGAGCCAATGTTATCACACTAAATTGCCTTGGGTATTTTTTAGTTTGTTTTCAATCCTTTTTAAGCCTTAGTTTTTATTTTTTTTTCTTTTACGGTCTCACCCCTTTAAAATCTATGATTGGTAGGACCCCTTGGATGATTAAAGTTTTTGACTCTTAGCTCTAATTTGATCCTCAAATTGATTTTTTCCTTAAACCATTCCCAACTCATGTTTTATTTTGGTCCCCTTCATAATTTATCCCTAGGTCAATCCCTCCCATGGCTAGATTTATGTGACACTCCTCTATCCTCACTCATGACCTCATATGCATACCTCAAACGTCCTCACTTACATTTATAATCATATTTTGAAGTGGATGTGTTTCCTACTCATAAGGCAATTCTATAGCGCCTATCACATTCATCACATTTCCACCCCGAGCCATGATTTCCATGACTGATGTCATGTCCCTTGTTTTCAGTGCCAGAAGTCGATTAAGGATGCCTTCAAAGATCTTGCATTTATGAGCTTTGATAACAGTTTTTTCATTTTGAAAGACTCAATAGTGTTGCACTGCGCAAATTCGTAAGTTCTGATCAAGCGACTGCATGTCAACCAAATCCAATGCTCACAAAGATTCTAGGGACGAGGTTTTCTCAAAGTTCATCCTAATATTGCATTGAAGAGCTCAACAGGTGTCTACTACACAGGTATCCATTGTTACCTCCTCTGTGTATTAATCTTCACAGGAAATTTGTGCTCGGGTTTTCGTTTTGCTAAGTTTTCATAGCGGTAAAAGATTCATCTTTGTATGATAGCCTCATCTCCTCTCTTTTTCAGACCTATAAACCTCATGGCCCGTATATGAGTCATATTTATGTTGTCTTCCTTATCCCTTGAATTTGAAATATTTAGAGTAGTCTGTCCTCTACGTATGCGTTGCACTACCTAGAGGCGCTACTTAACCTCTCAGTGCTTCCCTTGCCTCCTTTCATCTCGAAATTAAACATTTTACTCATTTGCATAGGGTCAGCCTTGCATATTTGAAACCCCATTCAAAGTCTCCTGAGAATTACCAAACCTTTTAAGAGTCCACATTCTGAGTCATGGAGACCCCTAAATCGAAGAAGGCACATAAAGAAGGCAAGATAGTTAGGACATAACCAGTGGACATGCTTCTTTTTAATATAGAAAACATGGAGAGAGAGGCCTTTCAAAGAGTAGGGTGCCTCTTCTTTTGTCAGAACATGCAAAGAGGCCATCCAGAGGTAGCAAGACAGTTTGCATTTCAGTTTGATGGTAAGAAAACTAAGGTTGGGGATTTGGAATTTGAAGTGACTGGCGCCTTCATATCAGTTGCAATAGGGATCCCCATTATAGGTGAGAGGTTGTTCAAAGCCATGGCTTTGAGTTCATCTTATGAAAAAGATCTCTTTAAACCTGAATATCAAGCTAATGACCTATCCAAAAGTATGTCAAGGAGCCAATTGATTGAACAATTTGACAGACTACTGAAGATCATACAGAGATATTTTACTTGTGAAGGGAGATTCAACACATTATACCAGTACCATATAAGATTGTTGCTACATTTTACTGGTAAGGTTGAGATGAATATTCCTTATTACCTGTTGAGGAGTATAGGTAATATTCCAGATAGGATACAGGCCAAATATAAAGATGTGGATTCTATCCTTTTCCACTTTGTATTAATCAGAATGCTAGTATCTGAGGAATTGGGCAAGAAAGATATTTCATGGGAGAATTTTGTGGTTACCTCTCATTTTAAGTTAGATCTATCACCCACTCCTCAATCAGATAGGGCAAGTTCTTTGTCACCTACCAGTGCTACCAAAGTAGGGATCAATAAGAAGAGAAAGGGTAGAGCCACTATTCAAGTGTCAGAGGTCAAAAAGCAGGTCATTGAAGTCGAGGAGGAAGTTTTTCCTTCTCCACACAGATATTTTTCACCACCTCCTCCACCAGGGTTAGAAGAGGTGCCTCCTTCTACCAAAGCTACATCTAAGAGAGGTGAAAATATTCTCTTTTCCCCTTCTCCTCAAGTAGATGAAATCAAAGGTAAAATACCTTTCACAAGGTCATCAATTCCTAAGGAGGATTATAGAAAGTAGTCCTAACCAGAGATCCCTATTCAAAAGAAGAAGGGGAAGAATATTGAAAAGCCCGTAGAGAAGAAATTAGAAACCCTTGTACAAAAGAAGAAGGGTAAAGGTGCTAAAGAACCTTTGGAGAAGAGAGATGAGACCTCTGAGAAAGGCATTGATGAGCCTGTCAAAAGAAAACAAGAATCCCTTGTACAGAAAGGTAAAGGTACTAAAATACCTTTGGAGAGAGAAGAGGAAACCCCTGTGAAACACTTCGAGGAGCCTGTGGTAATTGTTATCGCACAGTTTGTTGTAAAGGTTTAGATAGCTTGGAGTCAAGGATCAAACTGGCGTAACAGGAGCTTCCCCACCCACTGTCACCTCGATGGGGAGCTCTTTCTATTTAGGGTGGCTAATCCCAAGGGAGACGTCCCTAGTAATCTGGGGTGTCTGAAAGGTCTTTAGGTCTAAAAGGTCAAGATGATGGTTTCCTTTCACAGATTACTGCCCAAGAGATAGTTAAAAAAGAAGAAGATATTCCACTGGATGGCAACTGTTTGCGAGACAAAGCAAATAAAACTAAAAGAATGTGTTGCAGTGGTTAGTACTTCACAATATCAATGACTATCTTTAATACGTATGAGCATTAATGAAAGTAATTATTGACGAAGTCAATGATTGAAATAAAAGCTTATGTCTTATGTCACTTCTTCAATAAATACACAAGAAATACTGGCATTCAATGTATAAAATCAAATCTTAGTATTATCACAATGCAATAAATATGCTCATACACCAA
>SNQJ01S0031934.1:377019-402964 GCA_010110895.2 Picea sitchensis | reverse complement strand
TTGAATTTAAACATTGAATGCTCTTATGCTTTATTGAAGAAGTGATATTAATCCTTTGTCTTTATTTAGCCATCATTGACTTCGTCAATAATAGCATTGATCATTTGCTCATATATGTATTGAAGGATAGTCGTTGATTTTATGAAGTACTAACCCACTGCAAGCACATATTCTAGTTTTCCTTGTCTCGCAAACAGGTGCATCATCAGTGGATATTTTTCATTGACTATCTCATTCGGGCAGCAATCTATGAAAGGAAATTTGCTTGACTTGGTCCATTACCCTTTAGCCTTTCTTTAACCCAGATTGCCTTAGGGACGTCTCCCTTGGACTAGCCCTCCTAAATAGAAAGAGCTCCCCATCGAGGTGACAGTGGGTGGGGAAGCTCCTGTTACGCCGGTTTTAAGCCCTGACTCAAGCTCCTTAGACCTTTCCTACAAACCGTGCGATAACAGTGCCCTAGTATGCTTGCAAGGGAAATCTATTATGAGAATCACTCAGAGATGTAAAATCAAGTTTGTGGTTAGTTCTAGCTATGTTGACGAGGTAGAATGTGAAGTTGCATCATTGGATGCCTGTGAGGTAATGTTGGATAGCCCATATTTGTGGGATAGGGGTGTTACCTTCTATAGGAAAGAAAACATATACCACTTGTGGCAAGGCATACCTCGTCAAAGCACATAGAGAGAGAGAGTAACTTCTCTAGAAGCAAAAGAAGGGCAAACAAGCATGAAACACGACACCTTCGTCAGCGATGGAATGGTGGATATGGAGAGGAAAATGGAAGCCATGTGTTTCCATCTCCTTAATAGTACAACTCTTCAAAACCAAAAGCCTTCAAATGGGGAGGTGTGATATGAATTGGATCTTTGACAAACCTTTTGTAAATTTTGTAATAAGCATATCCTTTTTTTCTTTTTCTTTTTTTTGTCTATTTGAGAAAGTTGAAAGTGGAAATGAACCATTGTGATGATTGACCTTCCAAATGAAACCCATTAAAACAATGAAAGTTGTAGTGAGGACATCAACGAGTAGATGCAAGGAGAATTGGGGAGAACAATCGTAGAAATTAAAGCTCAAAGAAAGCAACCTGCTCAAAGTTCAGTGAACAAAGGAATCAAGGAGCCATGGCCATCTGCAATTTTCGTGTGTCTTTGAGCCATGGCCATCTGAATTTTGGTGTTGACTACAAGTATCAATACAGAATCTGTATATGACTCACCCCTCTATAATAATCTCCAAAGAAAAAGAAAAATATCCATTAAATGTTGAGTTTCCAAGGCCAAATCTCCATAACAATATCCATTAAATGTTGAGTTTCCAAGGCCAAATCTCCATGTCCCTAAGATTCATTGATGTGCGATGAAGCGTTTATGCTTTCTCTCTTCGTCGGTTTATTGTACCTTGGTTTATTGGTTTGAATCCCATCACAATTCCTTTATACTCAGCACAATCAAACCTTCCTTAGGCCTGTGCATTCAAATACTTACCTGCAGCGATTACTGGATTGAGGGAATAGATGGCTTGGGTGCTTTTTTTTTATTACCGAGCTTCATACTTTTGAGGCACTTTTGCCAGCATACTTTCATGTATGTCTGTTTGATAGTGCTCTTTTCCATAGTAACATAGTTTGTCGTATCACTTCCAAAAGAAAGAAAAAACTTCCACTACATTTTCAAGTGTCTTTCTAGCTCAATTTCAATTTCTCTTACAGTTCCGTTAGCCATATCAGTCCTTAACTGCACCTTCACAAGGCAAAATACGAACCGGTCTTTCTTCTTCTGACCAATAGAAAGCAGTTAAAAGTGCTTTATAGCCGGCCTCGCATCAGGTAGACCTTGCCTGGGGATTAAAATATGTTGTAACAAACTGGATTTTGCCTCACTTATATTATCATTTAAAGACACAGAAGCTTGGATCATACACTGCAAACCATGAAGAGCAGCGATAAATTCCCGTTGTTTGTCTTTTTGCATCTCCATAAAGAACCACTCTAGTAGTATTCCTTACAGCCGCACCACTGCTTGAATAAATCCATGCAAGCAATCGCTCCATGTCTCGCCGCTTAGTTAATTCTTTCCGAAACTTGATTGCAGAACCAAAAAAAAACCTATAACCGTACCCATTAACTCTGCTACAGCATCTTCACATTCCAAGATTGTCTCTGCACGTCTTACCCACATCTTTTCCATCCACTAACATGCTGAATTTGATGCTTATAGTGTGTAAACAAAATCCCAGTTTATTCGTCTATGCGGCAGACCAAGGAAGTGGTGAAGCCAAACTGAAACACAGAACACTAAAGCTAGAGATGAATATTGGCTGAGCTCAAAGACAGTAATTACAAAGATCTCAGTGAACAGAGAGATCTTTACAGTGCATTCAAATTTGCAGAGATATAATTATTTAAATTCCACTTAAAAACCTGTGTTGGTGATTTGTGTTTCTCTCACTCCCTCATTTAAGAATTAACACACCAAGCACATACATGCATATGGTTAATGGACCTAAGGGAAGCACGCCAAGCACAAGAATGCATAAAAGGTTAATGGATTTGGAGGACACAACCTTGTTCATAAGATTCATAGCTAGCTTTTAGTCATTAGGGCAAATAATTAGTTTAATATGATTTTACAAAGCTAAATTGAGGGCTATCCCTAAGGTTGATAGTGCTGCATGTACGAGGGGCATGTAACAAAAAAATCATTCTTAAAATGTGTATTTAGAATTTATTATCAGTAAAATTGATGTATTGGAGTTTGAAAATGGCATGTCTCAAATTTCATGTGGTTAAGATGGTCAAATTTCAAATATTGATGATTCAATTAGGCAATCGGTGTATACTCACCATCCATTAGTTATACTGTTATACGCATTGCTTCATTGCTTGACAACCTTATGTATTTATAGATGTTGCATTCCACATAGGGAGAGAGATCTATCGTGATTGAAATTTTCTAGATCTTGAGTATCTTACGTTTAGGTGCTGATAATTAGCCCAGTGTCCAGTTGTGTGCTTAAAAATAATTTAAGCCGTATCATTCTCCTCGACTTAACTGGCATCCTCATATATAATATATACCTTGTAGCAATCATGACAACTCATGAACTTGACACCTAGCTCATGTTATTCTCCTTTTGGTACTGTTCTAATCCCAAAAGAATTCACCAAGCCTTTAATCACTACAATCAATGCCATTTGTCTGTAATATGGGTTCAATCTATTAATGTCCATTCCTGGTAACTTGAGCTTATCATACTTTAGTTGTTTAAACTGTGTCAATAACTACAGGCCCTTGGATTGTTTCTCACCTCTGGTTCTATTGGTGTCGGAACTCTGATTGTAAGCACTCAATTCCCACCTCCAATTAAAACAACATTGGTGACGCCCAATCAGCCCCATGAGCGTTTTGCTACTTTACTTTTGCTATGACCAACATTCAAAGCACAATCGAGCTCTAAAAGTTCTCGTAACTTTAAACATAAAATAAATGGTTATACGCGCACAGACATTAGCACTAGGTTACGAGTTAATGTTTCTCACAAGCTTACATACAATATTTGGTTACAATCGCATAAACATTGGCACTGGGTTGCAGGAATTCAAAAGATGGAGTTTCAAGATTACATCTCACAGTTTAAGGGCTTGGCACCACTGCTAACGAGGCAAAAGAACATTTCTTTAAACTCCAAATCCACTTATATTTGTAAGTTGCAGAGAATACATTGAAGGTTGAAAATGGGGAATTTCACAAAACCATAGAAGGATCTTATTCACCCTTGCTCAAACCAATCAGACAAATATAAAAAGTAATTGTTATTGTGAAACAGCTGCAACACATTTACAAGATGGAGAAGATAGATTATTGTATCCTGATGGTTAAGAACATGTGTTTCCTCTTCGGACATCACATGTTCAAATTCAAAATGGGGTAGGACATTTACACCTCCATATACTTTAGCAGTCAAATCACTACACAGAGGGGTCTCATACACCAATTTAGTCTGGCTTAATCGTGACCTCAAAATTAGATTATTATTATTGTTGTTATTATTACTAAAACAACATAACTAATAGCTACACAAGTAAAAATATGATTTGGTGAAAATAAAACTTATAACTAATAGCTACACAAGTAAAAATATGATTTGGTGAAAATAAAACTTAGTTACAAATACCAAGGAAAATTAAATCCTAAAGACTAACCACCATTATAAATGGAACCTCGCTAAATCCCAGTCTTCTACTAATCTCTTCTTAAACTACAACAACCGATAAGACGGGCAAAAATATCTATTGTGAATACACATAGAAGAGACGATACAAATATAGAAGATAGAATACTAGGAGGTGGCAAATTCTATTTGTGCAAATGAAAGACTGCTATTTCAAGGAAGCGAAAAAATTCTAGATACAAAAATGCCATGTAATGAGCCAATATAAAAGAGCCAATGACTAAAATATAGAAGCAAATATTTCCACCATGGAAACAAGAGAGACGCATTTACGAACATAAAAGATGGACTACAAGGAACACATAACTAAGATTTGTCAAGATAGAGGTATCAAATTCTAGACTGATCTATTTCAGCAAGTGGCAAATTGATTATCTCATGAAAGCAAAAATACTACCCAATAGAAGCTACAAAATAATGAGCCAAACCCTTAATCATTTTGTAGTTATAGAACAAACCTCTAGTAATGTTTGCATCTGTGGCCGCGATTATTCTACCAGAATTTGTAATGGGGATTAACATGTCCAAGATCACTATTCACAGTAGGGTCCTTTCAAACAAATTTTATAGGCATCTGGGATTAACCTCCCCAACATCACCAATTGCACAGAAAAGCAGCATATCCAATTGATTGAGAATTTAAGATCATCCAACAGCCCAACAAGGTTATAGCTAAACTAATATGCATTCAAAATCCCATTCCTAGTTGGAATGAATGCATACATGGTGTCTAAGCAAAATCATCGCCATGTGACATGACAACAGTTAACTAAAACCAAGTATAAATATTCTAAGCTAAACTAACATCCATTCAAAATCCCATTTCCTAGTTTTTTTAGTGAACGAGTACATGGTGTCTGAGCAAAAATCACCATGTGACAAGCATACAATTAACTAAAAACATTGATCAAGTATAAATAATCATACTTTCTATCATGATTTGCTAAACTAATATGCATTCAAAATCCCATTCCTAGTTGGAAATAATGGATACATGGGGTTTGGGAAAAAACATTACCATGTGACATGAAAACAGTTAACTAAAACCATCAAGTATAAATATCCATAAGCTAAACTAATATGCATTAAAAATCCCAATCGTGTTTTTTTGAATGAATGAATACGTGGTGTCTGAGCAAAAATCACTGTGACGAGCATACAATTAACTAAAACCATTGATCAAGTATAAATAATCATACTTTCTATCATAATTTGCAACACCTTAATAATAGGCACAAGGGCACCACAAAAACCAGGCATCCTTGCAATGAAGGGGCGGCTTTAAGTTCAGAATTGTGCCTTCAAAGTACAAGCTAAGATGAATTGCCATTAACTACTCAGTGCTTTCTGCAATTAGACCATGCTTATAAGAAAAGGATTTGGGGAACATTACAAGGTACCCGAATTTACCCTCAGATCACTGGGGACCAAAAATAATCAACTTAGCCAAAGTACCAATAAAGCTTTTGCCGGACTCCATTTATGATAAAGACATCACATAATGCTAAAACCTAGGAAATGCATTGTATAGGGGAGTATGAAAGAAGGGCTGCGAGCATTCACAAGCATTTGTTGATATTAGAGAAAAACAAGGCTTTTAGAGCGTGGATTTACCAAAAGGAACATCAAGTACAAGTACAAGATATATAACCCTACCTGTTACAACCATGGCAAGAGAAAGAATCATAAAATAAAAACACTTGAATTTAAAAAGTAGTTTACCTTTGTCTAAAACTGCAAAAAATGCTTTTGAATTACAGTTTCTAACATATTTTCAAAATCCTGCAGTCCAAGCTTTCATCAACATATACCAAGACTATGTATTCTCAAATAATACTCAACACCAAATCATTGCCTGCCGATTTTGTCATAAGTTAAAATTGCATTCAGTACAATGCCATGCAAAGCAAGAGAATTAACCTTGCATAAATAGATAAGCACACATAACTAAGCAACTGATGGTTTTGATCCAGTTGAAACACGGGATTGCCTTTTCTTTGCCAAACTCTCACTCCTGCGATCACGCTGCTCCTTCAACCTTGAAGCAAGGAGCTTTTGATATTCAGCTGCCTCGTTCTTGGCCTTCGCAATTCTCTTTTTCTTTTCTGCAATTCTAGCACGCTTCCTTTGCAGAGTCAATGGTGTTACAAGCCTCTGAATCTTTGGAGCTTTGCTCCGTGTCTTACCTGAAAAGAGAAAAGGAATAGAAAACGCATTCTTAGATGACAACATATACTGCTATTAAAGTGCTCTTATTCAACATAGAAGGTGAACTTCCCCCAAAACATACATGCACAAAAGAAATCAAAATGGGAAAAGTTAATGCTAACATAAGGTAAGAATATAGACCTGATTTAGACTGAAAAGTCCGACGGTATGTGTTAACATATTTTCTAACATCATCCTCTTTGGAAAGATTGAACAACTTTCTGATTTTTGATGCCCTTTTAGGTCCCCGCATCCTTGGCTTTTCAGTGTCCGTCAGACCCGGAAGATCATTTTCTCCTGATAAGACACTCAAACAGAAGGTCCACCAATTCATGCAAGTAAAATCAAGGATCAATAATTGCAACATATCCACATCATTGAATAAATAGATTCAGTAGTTACCCTTCTTAACAATGACCAGGTTCAGGACAGAAAGATCAGGGCTAACAATGCATCCCCTAACAGACTTCCGTCTCCTCTCACCGTTACGCCTTCCATATCCACGGAAGCAGGGGGTGCCTGAAGAGAGAGAATAAAGATTGATCTGAGTAACCTACCACATTTGTATGAAACTTCACAATAATATATCCTACAAAAATAGAATTCTGAACATTAAAATTTTACCTCTGTGCAATAACAGGCGTACACGACCTGGAGTAAGAACTCCTTGTTTCATGGGAAAACCCTGCTTATCACAACCTCCCATAATTTTGAAGACATAACCCTTGAACTCCTGAAAGGTGACAGCACCACATATTCCAACTAGTTACAACCTTTCCCAAGCATGAGATAGTTACAAAAAGGATAAAAGATATATTGGTCATAATAATATCAAAATAATAAATCAACCCATACCTCTCCCAGGGCATCGCCATTAACCTCCTGTGCAAGCCTCTTATCATAAAATGCACGCCTGTTGAGATACAAACAAAGGTCATAATCAAAGCTCTAATTCAAACTGTTGATAGATAACCAAGACCTCATTGGACACACTTCTGATATTGTTCAGGCTTATGCTATACCTGCAAGTGATATACACTTTGCAACTATCACTGGTGAACTAATAGAACAATACATTATTGAACAGTTTACTCGTAGCTCTTGGGCAGAGACTACCTTCGTAAATATGAATAAATCCTGTACAGTCAGCATGATTTAATTTATGAAACCTTCAGATCAATATCATACTTGAAAACTTAAATAACCTAACTACAAGAACAGGACTGCTCAATATCATTTTGTTTCTTTCAAATCTTCCTCACCCACTGCCTGACTTGAGAATGACTATTGTATCAATGGAACTTGCATTGCATTTGAGGCCAAATGACTTAAGTTCAGGTATAGAGTGATAATCAGGGCTACATATCTGTTTAGAATTCCAATGTCTAAACTAATAAAAAATGGGTGAGACCAGATGAAATTGAAAGTTCTTCGATAAGTTCCATTTGACATATATAGAACACTCATGATTCATCGGCCCAAGTGCCAACCTATATTTGGAAATGGGTATGACGGAAGTAAATGAAAGCAAGGATAAGTGCAGTCACTTAGAGGCTGGCTGTTAAATTTACATGCAGCAGCGAGAGCCATTCTCCTGGAGGATGGCTAAGACCCTAGACAAGATCTAGGGCCCCCAGTGCACTCATGGGGTATGTGGTCTAGGACCAATTTGATAAAGACCCTAGACAAATGTCTAGGGCCCCTGGACTGGGTCCAGGGTAACCTTGCCTGGGGCATGGGAGTCTTGGTCTGGGACCAAGCATTTGAAGTCCCTAGATATGTCTAGGGCCCCTGGACTGGATCTAGAATTTGCACTTGTCCTGGGGCATTGGGACTATGATGCAGGACCAAGTTGAACCCTAGATATGTTCTGGGCCACAGGCTGAGTCAGAGTAGCTTCACTCTTTGAGACTTTGGGAGTCATGATAGGACCAAGCATTGAAAGTCCCTAGATATGTCTAGAATTACAGGCCCGGATCGAGTGCCCAATGCACAGGGCATTGGGTTTTCTTAATTACAGGACTGAGATGATAAAGAACCAAATATATCTAGAGATTTAATTTAGGTCCAGAGTGCTCATCTGGGGGCATGCAGGTTGATCATGGTCCCTCACGACCTTGAACATGAAACTTGATGGTACATGACCTTCCTTGAAAGGAAAGGACATAACCACAAGAGGGATAAAGTCCCATATCTGAGTGATGATAAAGTAATGAGTTCACCATATGATTTGAAGGAATGAGTAATGCCACCTTGTTATTTGTTTATTTGGTTTATGGGCTTTATGAAGCCCCTCACCCTTGTTGTGGGCTTTGATTATTTACAATTATGGGCTCTGTAAACCCCTCTTACCCTTGTTGTAGGCTTTTGTTGTTTTATTTTTAGGTTATGATTTTTTGTCACATGATTAAATTTTAATTTAAACATGGCTTTCACTAACAACCTTACCCTACTTTGCCACTAGCCAGCCCCTAATAGCCCTATTGCCCTAAACTTCTGTTTAAAGAGACCCTCCTCTACTCCTATCCTACACACATTGTTCTATTGTTTGTAGCATTGAACTCTCCCTTTGAAGAGTCTTGACCTGATTCTAGTTGGTTGAAGTATGAAGATTCTTGATCCTACATTTGGTGGAGAGTTTATATTTGTTATCTATCTCCTTATGGCACATTTCTCCTTGGGCTGCATTCCCTTTTTATTTCTTTGCTTTCATTGTCTTTGAGAGTCACACTGTTAGCAAGAGATGCCATTTGCTGTTATCAGAGTCATCATTTGCTTGAGATAGAGGTGTATTACCTGTTATTAGGGGTGCTTCCACATCAATTTGTTATCTTCCTTTGTGGAGCATCCTTCTTCTGTGTTGTTGTGGTTGCTGTGCTGTGTATGCCTTGCCTGTCTGAGCTGTGGGGTTTTTCTATTAGGGTTTGGGTTCTTGTTTTGGTTCCAGAAACCCTAACTGTGGTGACATAATCTTCGCTAGCCAGATTGGCATACAAGATCTCAAATAGATCTGAAGCTGAACCTTTAAGCCCGGAGCATAACATTGGACTTATCCCTCGTAGTTTGTGCCAATAAATGTCTTCAAAATTAGAAGCTGATTGTGAGTATATTTCTCACTTGACTTTTGATTTAGATTTGAGGCTTCTTGTTGAATTGTTTTCGGCCTAACATTATATAAGATACTGTTGTTACACTTGGAAGGTTTTACCCAATCTGTTGCTTCAAAATAAAATAGAGATCATTTGTAGATCTACTGATATAGATATGTTAGGTTATAGATCTCTGCTGTTATATTTAGAGGATTTATATCACTGTTATGATCTGAGTTTATAGTTTACTATAGTATGAGCTTTGTCTAATCTGCTATTTTAAGATCTGAGATTTATTAAAGTTTGTCTTCTTCTACTGTAACTGCCTTTTATAGATCTATCTATATATGCTGTTTGTGCTTCAGATCTAAAGTATTTTTGCTTTGAAATTAAAAGAATTTCTTTGAAATTTTAAAATTACCCTAATATTCTAACATGGTATGTGAGATGTAAGGTGTAAGAACTCAAATCTAACTTGAGTCTACACAGATCCATTTGTTTAGGGTTGTCTTACGGTCCTGACCATCAAAATTAGCAGTCCAAGGCTGAAAATAGACTTGAAGAGTGAAAACTTCCTTTACTTTGGAAAATCTGAGGATAATGAAGCTTATTCACCGAACCTTGATCTAGAAGACTTTTGACTAGGAGAATTGAAGAACTGCTCACAGCCTTGTGAGGCTGACTGACTTTTAAGAGGAAACAAGCCAAGGCAGGAAATATCATCCTTAATTACATCAAGAACAAACTTGGGCCACTATAATGGGTCCCTTGAATGCTCCTAAGGTGCTCACGATGCCTTGAAGTGACCTCTATAGGAAGAGGTACACCTTTCAGGGAAAAGTCTCTTGAAAGCTGACTACATACTTTGAAAATGGGAAAAGATGACCGCACATTAGCTACATTCTTCTCCAAGATCTCCCAAATTAGAGATCAACTGATTGCAATAGGAGTTTCAATGGAAGATGATGATCACGGATCAGCGATATTGATGGACTTCCAGCTATTTGGGGAGTTTCCTTGCCTCTGTAAATGGAGAGAAACCCATGAAACTTTGTAAGGTTGTGGCATGACTGCTTGGAAGGGAAGGAAGAATGAACAGCAGAAAAGACCATCATGTCCTACAAGAGCATACTACAGCAGCAAAGGGCCAAGAAATGGAAGAAGTTCCCAAAGTCAAAGAGCAAAGGTAAGAAACCCACAGGCAAGCTCTCTCACTTAAATCCTCACCTATCTAAAGTGAAATGTTTCAATTGCAATAGATTAGGACACTATACAGAGAGTCACAGAACCCTCCGCTCCAGAAAAGAAAAGGAGGGTTTCAAAGGTTTCAAGCCTCGGTTGTAAATGAAGAAGCTAAACCTCAAGAAGAGCCTCAAAGAGGCAAACGAGCAACTAAAGGAAGCGAGTGGAAAGAACACTATCTTGTTTCTGCTCTTTCCGGTACTATCACCAGATCAGAGGAGATTTTGGTTAATAGACAATGGGGCCTCGAAACACATGACCGGTTTCAAGCAAAATCTTGCAAATTATCAAGACAAAAAATTCAAAGCAAAGGTTGGAGCCCCAGAAGCGGCGATGGGTACTATGACATAAAAGGTTTGGCTCTACTTCTTTTCAGGTTCACTGGGGTAACATTTTTCATATTGATGAAATTACGGTTTTGTACTACAGTTTAAAGAATCTAATTTCTGTTCCAGGTTTAGAGAGTAAAGGTTATACAGTTGTTTTCTCAAAGGGCAAAGCCTTCCTATGGAACTCAATTAATGATCCAAGTACTACTATAACAATTGGAACTCGTGAGTGTGGTTTGTATAAGATTTCAGGTCATGTCATTCAAGCTCTAGCACATGGGACAATAAATCCTTGCGAGCTTTGGCAGGAGACAGGAGCACACACAATTTCAGCGCCTCGGGTTTGCAAAGATGGTGTAGGGCATACCCAGGTGTTTTATTTGAACTTATAGCCTTCAGCAAAGTTTGTTCACTTGGTAAGAACACAAAGAAACCCTATCCTCTTATAGCAATCCTACACAGGTTTAGATCCCTAATTCGAGCCGATCTTTGTGGTCCTATATGCACCTTCATGAATGGTTGTATTTATTACAGTATCTTTATTGATGATTATTTCATAAAACTTGGATATATTTTTGAAAACTAAAGATGAATACTTTAGCAGATTTCAAGACTTTCAAAATCTTATTGAAAACAGGCCAAGGAAGGCACATCCGAGTTTTGAGCGGAACCAGCAGCCAAGAGTTTGACTCCCTCAAGTATGATGAACTTCTACTTAGGAGCCTCTGGGATTAAAGAGGCATGGTGCCACAACCCTCAACAAATGGGGTAGCTGACGTAAGAACAGGACCATGGCCAGAAAATGACCAGGCCATGATGCATGACCAGAATTTGCCACTTTCTCTCTAGGGTAGAGTACATGCAGTCTGGCCGAGTATACATCTGAGAATAGATGCCCTCCTGAAGTACTTGTCGAAAAATCCCAGAAGAAGTTTTCCACCGGGTTGCTAAACCATCCAGGTTGAGCATCTAAGAATTTTTGTGATCTCAGTTTATACACATACCAAAAGAGAAGAGGACCAAACTTGGTATGTGAATGTAGACTGGAAAGAAAGGAATTTTGTGGGATACAACGAAACTTCAAAAGCATACAGGATCTACATCCCAGAAAAAAAAAATTCATTGAAGTAAGCCGTGGTATGAACTTTCATGAAGAGGCAGGCATTTGACCCGGGCCAGTCTTTTATATGACCACGGAGGCGAGGCTCCATCACATGAGTTCTCCTTCTCGGATAAGCAGATGGAGAATTCTGAGATTGAAGCAGATCCATCGAGAGACTCTATTGAATTTCCAATGGGGTTACCTCCTGTCAAAGAAAACCCGGCTTGGTGTGGTGAAATATTGAGAGCTGAGAAAGGCCTTTCCCATGCAGAAGGGCACTTTGAGCGAAACCGGATAAGTGCTACGGTCTAATTTATGAATTAACTCATGGTATTTCCCAGTACCTTCCACCTTTGCTGATGCTCTCAAACATCAAGTATGGAAGGATGCATGAGTGAAGAATATAACTCTATCTTGAAGAATGATGTTTGGGATGTTGTTCCAAGACTAGAAGGGAATTATGTTGTTTATTCCAAGTGGATATATAAGATTAAGCATGCAGCAGATGGCATCGTTGAGAAGTATAAGGCAAGATTTGTGGCTCAGAACTTCTCTCGAGAAGAAGGTATTGATTCTGTGAGATCTTTGCTCTGTGCAGGAATGTTAAATCCTCAAAACTATTTCACTTACCTTGGTATTTGGATGGAAATTACATAGGATGGATGTTAAAGTGCATTCCTAAGCGGTGAAGTTGAAGAAGGAGTTTACATTGAAGCGGCTGAAGGCTTCATACTACACAATAAAAGGTCTCATGTATGTAAACTAAAGAAGCCTTGTACGAGTTGAAACAAGCTCCCAGAGCTTGGTATGGCCGAGAATTGACAACTTTCTACAAAGTCTTGGATTCTCCAAGAGCATATCAGATCCAAATCTCGTATATAAAAGGTCATTCAAAATCATCCAATTCTGCTAGTTCTTTATGTGGATGTTTTGTTCCTCACAGGAGAGGAAGACTTGATATTTCCGGACTAAGAGGAGCTTTCTAAAGAAATTTGAAATGAAATATTTGGGGATCATGCACTACTTTCTGGTCTTTTAAGTTTGGTAGAAACCAGGAGAATTTTTTCTCACTCAGAGTAAATATGCAATTGATATCCTCCGCAGATTTGGCATATGATGGTACCAAGTCCATGACCACCAAATGATCTCTAACCTAAAGAAAATACAAGATCAAGTAAGAACACAGTCAGAAGACCCCACCAGGTGTATGGCTGGATCATTGGATCCTTGATGTATCACCGATACATCTGAGACAGGATACTCTGCCTCTTGTTATGCTGCAGGCAGGTTCATGTGAACCAAAACATATACATGGTTGTAGTAAAACCTTATCACGAGATATGACCCGAGAGGGATACAGCCTATGAGTCTGAATACATCAGGTAAGAGGGTGTGATGTTGTAGCTTCCTGATTGATTAGATAGGTGTTGTGGTAGGAAAGAGTACTACGGATATTGCTTGATCTTAGTTTCGCTTCTGTTTCACAGTCCAACGAGGAAGCTGGGGCTCCAATAATAAAGCAACACCAAAGAAGCGAGTATACTGTTGCTAAGCGCTGCCAGCAGAGAAGCGGTGTGGCTCAGAAAACTACTGGACTTATTGAGGCCGAGCTTGAGCCTGATTTATACTACTTGTGACAGTAAGGCATAAAGCTCCATGAGAACGGTGTTTCACTTGTGGTCGAAACACATTGGGAAATGAATGTCATTATACTCCGGGATATGATTGAGAGAAGAGTTCACCATTACAATATATTCCGTGCGAGCAGGGCCAATGAAGATTTTTCACCTTGCCACTGCCTTTGATAAAGTTTTGCATACTTCGTGACAAGCTTGGTGTGGCCCACCTCTCTTCTTTGAGAAGTGTTAAATTTACATAGGCCAGTGAGAACCCCATTCTCACAGGAGGATGGCTAAGACCCTAGACAGATCTAGGGCCCCAGTGCACTCTGGGGTATGTAGTGCAGGATGAAATTTACAGTAAAGACCCTAAGACAAATGTGTCAGGGCCCACCAGGCCCCAGGTCAGGGAGTAATATGCTGAGGGCATGGAGTCTTGATCACGGGACAAAGCATTTGGGAATCCCCTAGATATGTCCTGGGGCCCCACAATTTGGATCTAGGGTACCCATGCACAGAGACGTGGGTTTCTTGGTACAGGACCAAAGAGATTGAAGACCCTAGATATAGCCACAGGGCCCCACAGGTGGGTCCAAAATTGTAACCATGCACAGGGCACTGGGAGTCTTGGTGGGACCAGCATTTTGAAGTCCCTAGATGTCCTAAGACCCACAGGCTGGATCCCGAGGTACCCATGCTGGGCATTGGGTTTCTTGAGTACAGGACCAGATGATAAAGATACAGACTATCTAGGGGCCCAGGCCCCAGGTCAGGTGCTCATACTAGAGACATGGGTTGATCACTTGGTCTCTACGACCTTGGTGTAAAACTTGATGGTACGGCCCCTTCCTTGAAGGACATAACCACAAGGAGGGATAAGTCCCATATGCATTGATGATAAAGTAATGATTTCACCATATGATTTGAAGGAATGAGTAATGCCACACTTGTTATTTGTTTATTTGGTTGTAAGGTTTTGTAAACCCCCTCACCCTTGTTGTAGGCTTTTGGTTATTTTGATTATGGGCTTTTGTAAAACCCCTTACACTTGGTGGCGTTTGTTTTATTTTTTTGGGTTATGATTTTTTGTCACATGATTAAATTTTAATTTAAACATGTGACTCACTACAACAACCTTACCCTGCTGCCTAAGCGTGCCCTAACCTAGCTAACCCTTGCCCTAAACTACTATTTAAAGAAACCCTCCTCTACTCCTACACTACACACACATTCTATTCTATATTGTAGCGTGGAGCTTCCTTGAGGTTGCGGCCTCAGTTCTAGTTAGCTGGAGTTTGTTTGCAGTCATGTTTGGTGGAGGATTTATGTTGCTGTCCTATCTCCTTCTGCTGTAGCTACTCCTTGGAAGCTGCGTCCCTTCTATTTGCTGCTTTCATTGTGTGTTGTAAGGGTGCCGCTGCCTGTTGTAAGGGTGCCGCTGCCTGTGTAAGGGCCTTTGCTTGAAAGGTAGAGGTGCAGCTGCACAGTGTGGGAGTGCTTCTGGCTGTGCTTCCTTTGTGGCTGCCATCCTTCTTGTAAGTTGCTTGTGGTTTCATCTTAGCAATGTGTATGCCTTGCCTGTCTGAGCTGTGGGGTTTTTCTATTAGGGTTTGGGTTCTTGTTTTGGTTTCCAAGTAACTTCCTAACTGTAGTGTCATGAAATCTTCCTTCAACCGTTGGCATAAGATCTCAAATAGATCCTTAGACTGAACCTTTAACTAGGCATAAACATTCAGACTTATTCCTACTGTGGCTGTGTATCATCTTTAGAGGTAAGGCAATTGACAATTATGTTCTCTATGACTTTTCAGATTTAGATTTGAGCTTACTGTTGAAGTGTTTTCAGTCTGCTGTTATAAGATCTGCTGTTACACTTGGAAAAGGTTTTACAATCACTGTTTGCTTCAAATTAAAATAAAGATCTGTTATAAATCTACTATTATGAATCTGATGAGTTGAAGAGATTTCATATTACATATTTAGAGGTTTTAATACCACTATTTATGAAGTCACTGAGTTTATAGTTTACTATAGTATGAGCTTTGTCTTGAGTTTATAGTTTACTATAGTATGAGCTTTGTCTAATCTGCTATTTTAAGATCTGAGATTTATTAAGTTTGTCTTCTTCTACTGTCACTGCTTTCTATAGACCTATATGCTGTTTGTACTTCTGATCTAAGGTGTTTTAGCTTTGAAATTAAAAGAGACTGCTGAAATTTAAAATTACCCTAATATTCTAACACTGGCCCACAAGGCTTTCATCTAGGCATAGAAAATGTTTTCTTGGGATCATCAATGTCCACACTGCACACCAGTGCCCAATTTGTTCTACAGCTGAAGATGGTGATTAGCATATCTTTTGGTCTTGTCTTTGTGTCAAAAACAAGACTTGAATGCCAATCATGTAAGTTTTTGACCTTGACTCTCTAGTAAATATTCTAAATCAATGCCAGATATAAATTGGTGACCTTTTATTTTCAATGGTTTAGAAGGACTTGAGACTTGGTTCCAAGACTCCACGTACCTTCTCATAATGAATGTCATTATAAATGAAATCTGGAAAATTGTAATATTAAAATTGCCATTTTCCCCAAAATGTGGTTTCCATTGCCTAATGCAAATGAAATAATTGGCAGAAATAAGAACTAGGTCTAAAACCTGGTGGGGGTTGAATCTCCCATGAAAAACGGTTGACCAATGTCACTCCCCAGTCCATCATGCTAAGGCAGCAACACACTAGTTCACTGGTAATGCGAACATGTTAGAGACAGTCCCCATGTTAATATAGCCTTCTTATGGTATGAAGGGCCAGGTGCAAGCCTTTAGCATCTTTGATGGATAAAGACCATGTGCAAATACTGGGAGACTTTGAAGGAACAGAAAAAAGGCCTTATAGTATGAGGGGCCAGGCGCAAGTCATAGGCATCTTTCATGGATAGAGACCAGGTGCAAGTACTGAGAGACTATTACGGAATAGAACTCCCTCACAGTTAAAGCTTTTAGCCAAATATAGCTGCTGGATCATAAAACATATCTTATATAGAGTTTGGTACCCTCTCCAGTCAAGAGGAGCTTAACTACCAAAATTGACAACAAACAAGATCAAATTAGCAACTTGCAAGTTCCTTTAGTATGGAGAAATTATCTCCATAGTTCTACAGGAACCAAAGGGCAATTTACTTAGCAATTACTCTCTAATTGCATGGACATCATCAGGCTTGCACTTCAATACTGAGTTTGAACGAGGAGAGTTTGATAAACTTAAGATAAAGATACAATATCATCATATTTAACAGTGAAATCTATGGACAGATTGCTGCTAACCTTTCATAAGGGAAAACCTGGTTGAATACAGCTTGCATTTCCAGGTTTAAATGATAAGGTTGTCACAATTTTATGGAAACAATCTATAAATCCCTAATCCTCCACCAGTTGACAAGAATGTTTAATCAGAGAGATTGTCAAGATATCTCATTTCTAGTTTCTATATACCTGTATCTTCAATCTGTTGTATCATCTGAATTGGTTGGCAGATTTTCGATTGTGTTGTGAGATTATCAAGATAACTCATTTCTAATCTTCAATCTGTTGTATCATCTGAATTGGTTGGAAGATTTCCGATTGTGTTGTGAGATTATCAAGATAACTCATTTCTAGTTTCTATATACCTGTATCTTCAATCTGTTGTATCATCTGAATTGGTTGGAAGATTTTCGATTGTGTTGTGAGATTATCAAGATAACTCATTTCTAGTTTCTATATACCTGTATCTTCAATCTGTTGTATCATCTGAATTGGTTGGCAGATTTTAGATTGTGTTGTATCTCATGTGCAGTGTTTTATGATAAACAACTTTTACCTTTGGCAGAGAACTGGGGCCAACCTGACATGGTTAAATGAATAAATTGCAAATTATAACTTCCAAAAATCTTGCCCCATCAAGTTGTGATGTTGTAAGTGCACCTCTCATTGACTATTGCTAATCACTCGAGACATTAATATATTTTGGTACAATATACTGCTGCAAGAATTATTAAATAAGCCACAATTGGGGCCAGGCCATAAAAAAAAATTAAGTCAAACTCGGACCAAGTTTCCTGATGACCCATATACACAACCTGTCTATGGGCATTAAACCCTGTCGGACATATGTACAGGTAACTCTATGGGAATAGACCGCATCCATGCATTTCCGGCCCTTATTGCAAACCATGAGACCAAACCCATGTGTTTATACTTGAACATGGATAGATTTCGATGACCATCTGAGACTTTTTAGGAAAAAGCTAGCTGAATACAACACTGTTTCATGCAGATTGCATCAGCTTCCGTGATTAAAGAATAATATGCAATTGGAATTTTATACAAGTGATCCTTAAAACCCTACTCTTTAGATTTTTCTTTGGCCCACTGTGTCAACTGATTTGGTTGGAGGATTTCCAGTCTCGTAGCATCTCATCTTGGTGTTTTATGATAAAATAAACTCTTACCTCAAGTAAAACATTTGGACTAACCTGACATGAATAATTACAAAATCAAACTTAAGAAAGTCTTGGCCAATTATGTGGCCCCTTACTTTATTGTACTGTATATAATGTAGCTTCTAGTCTAATTGAATGTTTGGTCACTTGAGGACATTAATATCTTTTCAGTTCGTATTCTACAATATAGTGCTACAACCATTATTAAGTAAACGGTAAATCACAATGCAAATCAAACCATAAATGTGATCTTTATAATTTTAAATATGGTGTGTCTGGGATACTGAGGCTTATGTTACGAACAAGCAGCCACTGCTCTAATTTAAAGCGCTCTGATTGTTGACTTCGATAGAAAGTAGCTGCTGTGATTAATCCATATTGTCTTCACTAATCACCTTTTATTCCTGATGAACCAAAAACACCCTGTCTATTGGCATCAAATGATTTGTCTGGACCATGTAGCCACATGGGCTGGCCACATGGACCAACAAATCATCAGAAACAGTTTTGGGTAGGTAACTGTTTTCAAATGGAGTTACTAAGTGGACAAACTTAACCTTTCCAGTGTGAGTCTATTTTTTCGCAGCAAGGAGAAGTTCTACCTTGATCCACTCATTTTTTTGAACTTTCAGTAATCTGGGTCATCTTAAAATGGGACAAAACCATAAGGGGCAAATTTCCATGGTCAAAGTTCCCATCAATCATGTGGAACTATAACTTCTGTCCCAGATTTGGGGAAGAATTTGCGCCAAAAAAGGGTTGAGTTTGTCAGCTTATTAACTTGCTTCCTTTGAAATTTCCACTTCAGTTAGTTTCTCTTTTCTTTTGGTTTGGGTTTTTGGGCTTTTGGTTATCCCCTAGAGAAAGAAGAGGAGATACAGGGAAGAAGGAAGTTCACTGTCATCACAGGACACAGAACATCACACAGTTCATATTCTTGCAAGTATCAGGGTACAGGAGGAACTGTACACTTCTGTAACTTAAACTATATATAGTACTCAAGTGTTGACCTGCGATTGTTTGGTATATTGCATCTATCTTACTCAGTCTAAACGTCTTAAGAATGATCTGCAAATATTAATGGTTTTTCCCTCTGATTGATTAACAAACTAGTTTCCTGTTACAAAGCCTTGTGTTGAAAGGTATTCCCAGAACAGGATATTGAATGTTATTGGAACAGGGGGCATTCTGTCCAGAACAGATCAGTGAATCATGTCAGGCACACGTATTCAATAACTCCATGCGAACAGACCTTGTGACTATCTGCTGCCTGACCATGAGACTAGAACCACTAGATTAAATTTATAGAAATAGACCTGCCCATCTATTCAATGACTCCATAGAAATAAACCTGGTAATTATGCACTGCGTGAACTTGTTTCCACCCATGGGGCCAAATCCAATTGTTTTTGCTGAAAGATGAATAGATTGTCACGCCCATAGGTTCAACAACTCCATAGGAATGGACCTGGTAATTTCGCCTCACCTTGTAGCCACCCATGGGGCCAAACAAAACTCTTTTACTGATAGATGAATAGATTTTCACAGCCATCTATTTCATAGCTCCGTGGGAATACCAACTTGACTTATTGTTAACCACGAGACCAAACCCACTTGTTTGGGATAATAGATTTTCATGCGCATCCATTTAATAATTCCATTTGAATACCGCCTAACATTCTTGCTAACTATGAGAACAAAACCGCTTGTTTATACCTAACGATATTCGATTCCATCTATTCAATAACCCCGTGGGAATACTGATTTATCTTATTGCTAACCATGAGAACAGACCACTTGTTTATGCTTAGGACGAATAGATTTCCATGCCCATCTATTTCAGAAGTCTATAAGAATGCTTCCTGACCTTACTGCTAACTATGAGACCAAGCCCACTTTTTTATATTTGAGTACGAATAGATTCGCACGCCCTCTATTCAATAACTCCATAGGAATATTGCCTGACCTTATAGATAGCCCTGAGACGAAACCCACTTATTTATACTTAGGGATGAATAGATTTTCATGCGCATCTATGTAATAGCTCCATGGGAATACTGCCTGACCTTATCGATGACCATGAAACATGACCCACTTGTTTCTACTTAATGGTGAGTAGATTTCAATCACTCCATGGGAAGACTGCCTGACCAGGCCAGCATGTTTATACTTGTAGATTAATAGATTTTCAAGCCCATCTATTTAATAACTCCATGGGAATACTGCCTGACCTTGTTGGTAAAGATGACACCAAACCCACTTATTTCTACTTAACGCTAAATACATTTCATAACTCCATAGGTATACTGCCTGAACTTCTTGGTAACCATGAGACCAGACCGACTTTTTTCTACTTACAGATAAACAGATCCTCATGCCCATCTATTTATAAGTATATGGGAACACTGTCTGACTTTGTTGCTGACATTGAGACTAGGCCTACTTGTCTATACTTACAGATGACTGGATTTTCATGACCAGATATAGAAAATGTGGGCAAAGAAGATTCGGAGATCCGGATGAACTTAAACCGTTAATTCTGGGGCAATGCTCAATCAAATCAACTGATTAGAAAACCCTTAACCTCTGCTTGATAAGAAGGGTTTCCAAAAAAAACACAGATTTTTTAATGATTTTTAAAACATGACGAAGAATGAAAAAGTGGGTACTCACAGTTTTTGATCGTCATCGATCTCCAGCTTCTTCTGGCATCCCGTGGTGGGATTTGCGATATTGAACTGCGAGAAAATAGATATTAGTTATAACAAATCAGAACACAGATCTAAAAATAATGAGAATGTCAATTGGTCGTCAGGGTCATTGATCCAACCTTCATCTTGGCTCAAAGAGGGTTACTGAAAATGGGGATGCTACGAGCACTCGCTTCGCCGAAACGCCCTCTCTCTCGCCAAATGACTCACGATGCAATGAGATATAAGTCTTAATAGTATTAGGGTTTCGCTGATGTCCGCACTAACGGCTAGGGTTTGAAGGCAGGGTTAGAGATAAGTGAAATCATGGGTTTATCTTTAGATACGAGGGTTTAACGAATGACCAAGGGGCCGGCTAACACTTTGTCAAAGAAATCATTTGTTCGTTTGTGTGAATTTTATTAGGACATGTTATTAGTCATGCGAAAGGTGTAGAGGGACTATAGCGATCAATCTATAGAAGTAAAAATGTTATTTTTTATATAATAAGAAAAAAACATTTTATGTCATTGTTTTATTGGATAATAGATTGGAAGTTTTATTGTCAACTTTGATATTCCCAATGTTGCAAATGTTTAGATATCCAAAGTTTTGAGCATGGACGCTCTTTTTAAATTTTTATTGAAATGTTTACATATCGAAAGTTCTGAGCATCGACGCTCTTTTTTAATGTTTTTATTATTTCTATTTGTATTGAAATGCTTACATACCGAAAGTTTTGAGCATTGACACTCTTTTTGAGGTACTTGAATAGGCCTGACAACTTAAATGTTTACATAGTGCGAGGCCTTTAAACAGGTCTGACAGCTTAAATGTTTGCATAGCACAAGGCCCTTAAACATGCCTGATAGTCTTAAATGTTTACTTAAATAGCCTTCTCACAGTACATTTTTCCTCAATTTTTTCCATACAATGTTGTAGTGAATTTGGACAATATTGTTGTCCACTGTCAGTTGCATAGCCATCATGTGTTTCATACTTCTTCTATGCTTGGAATGCAATTTAGTCATCATTGAAGATACATATATTGTTTACTGGTGCGTTGGTTGTTTCTTGTTCATTGGTTCGTCGGTTGTTGTTTATTGTTGTTTGGTTCAACTTTGCAAGGTTGAGGACCTGCACCTGTAGTTGGACCTGTTGGTGCTTGTTGCTTGCTTTTGTTTGCTTCAACTTTGTAGGGTTGGGATCCTGCACCCGCAGTTGGAGCTGTTTTTTTTTACTTTGCGGGGTTCAAGTCTTACACCCACAATTCGACCTGCGCTTTTGTCGTTCATCGTTGTTGGGTAAGTTTCGATACCATAATTCCATTCGTATTCGTTCTTTGATGTTTATTGTTTGCAGTTTGCAAGTAAGAATGTTTAACTATTTCCACTTGCATGGATGTCATATGTTTCAAATTTCTTCTATGCTTTGAATGCAATTTGGTCATCATTGAAGATACATATATTGTTTATTGGTTCAGTGGTTGTTGTTTGTTCGTTGGTTCATTGGTTCGTCGATTGCTTCTTGTTGTTGTTTGGTTCAAGTTTGCAAGTTTGAGGTCCTGCAACTGCAGTTGGGCCTGTTGGTGCTTGCTCACTGGTTTGTTGCTTGCTGCTTGCTTTTGTTTGCTTCAGCTTTGCAAGGTTGGGGTCCTGCGCCGGCAGTTGGAGCTATTTTTTGCACGTTGCAGTGTTCAAGTCCTGCACTTGCACTAAGTGAACCTGCGATTATGTCGTTCATCATTAACGAGTAAGTTTCAATAGCATACTTTCATTCGTATTCGTTGTTTGTATTTTACAAGTAAGAATGTTTAGGTATTTATTCGCCATTCTTGTCCTGCAAACTTTCCATAGAGGTTGGCATATCTTTTTATCTTGCTCTTCAATTTTCCTCCGATTTTTTCCCTAGACTTTGCACCATGTCCATGGCAATGCCATGTGCACAACTCTGGCTGTCATTTTTTCTAGCGTTGCAAATTTCGGTCCTTTGTCGTGTGTGATGAAGTGGAAATCTAACGCCTATTCTGTACCTACATATCCCTACAGGAATCGAACCCGTGTCTTTCGCATGAAAAATGCGATGTCAATCTTGTTGCCTTTGCAGGATGTTCTTGTAGAAGAAAACTGCATGTAGGTGTACGAGGGCTAGGTATGGTACAACCGTGCATAGGCTGCAACAAAATTGCACAAAATTGGCATATCTTTCCATTCTGCTCTTAAATTTTGCTCTAAATTTTTCTCCTAACTCCGAACCATACCTACGTGCCTTTTCAAAATGTTCTTGTAGAAAAAAAAGATGTTGAGATGGTGCTAGCAAGAGTAGTGTTCTGTGGATTGCAAATTGCAATATTCAATCTCTATGTTGCTTCGCGTGCAACATTGCTAACATAATGAATGTGTTCTCGAATTCATCACACCATTTACATCTGGACAAACATCATTCTTGGATACTTCAATGTTTACATGGTACAAAACAGTGCCATAACAAATAATTGGAAAACTACATGTGCAATTACAATGTCCGCTTTCTTTTGGTTAAGATAAAACATGTGCAAAACGCACTTATTACCAGATATGGCGAAATGTGCACATATCACAATACATCCTCTTTATCTTATACATAGATTGGTCTGACCACGATAATTTGTCTTGTACTTGAATTATGAAATATACATCAAAGATATTACAAAATTATATTTCCATGTCTCAAAGCATATCTAGATACTTTGTTGCACAAAACCAAATCATTCAGCTACAACCATGCGATTTCTTAATATTTTATGGCTTGTAATATATTTTGGATAGGAAAAATTCTATATAATTACAACCATGGATCAAGAAAAGCAAAGGTTCATGTTTCTAACTCTCTTTTATTCTATTCCTTTGATTCTCATTTACTGTATGTACATATTACTTGTATTTTGTGCGTTCCCACATTGAAACAAACAGAATAACTGGAGAAGACTAAGAACTCTTTACTGCAAATGTAGAAGAGGAGATACAAAGGTGCATGCTTCTACCCTTATTTCATATTCCATTGTTTTGTATTCCATTTAATGTTTGTATATGTGTTCTATTGCTTTGCACCTAAATTATTGTAGTATTTTTACGTATCTTCCTACATAATAACTTATCTTTGTGTCAATTGTATTATTTGTGCTGCTACATTGAAATAAATGGCACTGTATTTATTTTTTTACATATCTTCTCGCATACCAACTTATCTTCACGTCCATTGTATTTTCTGCATTGCTACATTTAAACAAACATAATAACTGGAGAAGACGATGGACTCTTTACCACAAATGTAGAAGAGGAGATACAAAGGTGCATGCTTCTACTCTTATTTCATATTCCATTGTTTAGTATTTCATTTATTGTCTGTATATTTGTTCTACTTGTTCTACTGCTTTGCACCTAATTTATTGTATGTAGATGTTATGTATCTTCCTACATAGTAACTTATCTTCATATGAATTGTATTCTTTGTGCTGCTACATTGAAATAAATAGAACTGTATTTATTTTTTTACATGTCGTTCTACATACTAACTTACCTTCATGTCCATTGTATTTTCTGCGTTGCTACATTGAAAGAAATAGATTAGTTAGACAAGAGGATGAAATCTTATATGCCACAACAGAGGAGGCTGAAGTACAATCTTCGAAAAGGTATACCAACTATGATAGTAAATCAAACACACAATATGAGTAGGTGGATATAATATTGGACTAGAAAACTATGATTTGGCAACAATGGACCTTTGTTGAGACTTTCCGCTTCCAAACATTGCCCTCCCCATTTCTATTTTCCCACTCTTTATTATCCTTTTTTCTTCCCTCTTCTATACTTAATTGAATTCCCCTTTGTTTTTTCCCTCTATTTTTGCTTTCTGGTTGCTTTGCTTAGTCATTTTTTTTCGAAAATGTCTAGGTGCACGGGTTGGTGGACTCACGGGTTCACATTTATACTCATGTTTCTATATCACGACTCCAACCGACGGCTTCCTCATTCCATACTTAGCCACTTTTTCGATTGCAGGTTCTCGGGTTGGCGGGCTCAAGATTGCGGCTCTAGCTTCGAGGGTTTCGCGATATACAGATTGGTCGTCGTACTCCCCCATCATGCCTTGTTCTGTGTTACACATTTTTGCAGTCAAACATTCCGAGGCATACAATTTGACCGTCGAGTCCTCATGTTTCTTGAGTATCCCTTGACACCCTATTTCATATTCCATCTCCTTCGAGCCTATGTGACATTCAGAACAATTGTGGACAATATACAATGCATATGCTTATTTGGTCCTTCTGATGTTCACCTGCACATGCTTGCATCATAAAAAGTTGGACTAGTGATATGGGCATGAGTTGTCAATCATCGCAAACATTAACAGAACGACAAGGCCAAAGGTAAATATTCATACATTGTGCTCCTAATATGTTTACCAAACAAATATCCTGAGCTATTTATTCATCCATGCCATGATAAATACGATAAATATGCTAATGCCATCTGCAACACATACTTTGCAGTTCACAAGAAGTATCGACGAGCACAAGTGAGATGCCAAACATAGTGCAAGTTCCGCAAACTAAGAGGTCTGGTTACAAAACTCTGGCCTCCATACTTCATCCAAGTTCTGCATCTACTTGTACATTTTTGCCAGGAAAAAAGAAAACAAAAAAATAATGCAGACTACCATTCACATTACTTTTCATGTTCAAAAAATGTCACTAGATGTAAACTTAAAACACCCAAAATACTATCAATAGAAGGCTTAAACAACCGTCGAACTGGACAAGTGTTCGTCAAGGACATAATAGTTGTGTATAGCACCTACTTGGACAAGGGAAAAAAAACTAGATACATTGTGCGTTGGAAGATTGGTTGTTGTCATTGATGTCAACCCTAGTCATGGGTTTTGGACCGCAAGATTGATGAAGGTAT